>VZTB01013333.1:189604-385676 GCA_013397245.1 Thryothorus ludovicianus
ATCTCTGTTACCTAAGATGTGTGAGATATGGAAGCATTTTCCTTTACTGTCTTGAACTAATTTTTTTTAAATGGAGACCTGCAGCTTATAGCAGAAAAAGCAGGTTGCACAATAGCCAGTGAGGATGACTACCTGTCCAGCTGAGTTGTCCTTTCTTATGATCAGTTTGTGTTCCTGAGGGCAACTGAGCATCTTGTTGTTCCAAAGTGTTTGTAAATGTGTTCAGAATAAGTATTTCCAAGATCTGAAAGCAGAATGCTAAACCATGATTCAAGTGACTGGGATATATGGAGATTAATTTGGTCAATGACATCTTTGTCACATAAACCACTGAATAACATGATTTTCAATTTTTTGTCATCTTTAAAGAAAGATGGAACTACAGGGAACTTATGTGACTTTTTTTTTTTTAACCAATATCGCCTGGAAGACTGAACAGAAGGGAGAAAGAAAGGTGTTTTTCTACAATGTCCTTTATGCAGTTGAACCACCAAGTACTGCAGGTTGATCATAGTATGCATTTTAGAATGCTCACAATTTTGCCTACCAGAAAGTGCCTCTTCAGTATTACCATGTACTGATGTTTAGAGACTGCATAAAATATGCACATAAGCACACACACTGATCACTCCTCTATTAATTTAATTTTCAGCTAGTTCTCACATCTCTGTGAAGAAATGTGGCTGCAGAAATATCTCTATCTCTTACTCCTTTCATTCCTTTACCTTCTCTTTTCATTTTCATTTTTTTAAAAATTTCATTGACTTCTCTTTCTATTTGTTTTACAATTTTATTATGATGGTACATATACAATATTATCAGGAAAAATCAGATATTAACCACACAATGTTTGTCCATTCATCTAGTTCATTCTTTCCTTTCTTTTATATTTTTCCTCTGCTTTTGGACAGCAAGACTCAACTGCTCACTGAAGCATGGCAGAGTGGGAATGGAATTCCCAGGAGTGCCACCTGCATGTTCAGAAGCAGGTACTGGAGCCAGAGCTTCATTCATTTCTAGCAGCTACATTGCTTGACTTATATTTCCTTCAGAATCAGAATTACTTCAACCTCCAAGCTACCTAAGCCAAAATATATTATTCTTGAACACCTGGCATCTTTTTTCAAGCATTTTATGTCTCATTGTTTTTATTGCTTTAAGAAAAGATTGCTTTAGGGATTTGAGGGGATTTTTTTATTTATTTTAAACTTTTGAGTTTGTATTACCATCACTGCAGTAAAATCAGCAACACAGAGTTTGCAGCTACTTTCATAATCTGAAACTATCCATTTTCCATTGCAGAATATGTGATCCAAGAGACTGTAAAACTTCAATCTGGTATATGACATTTGTGAGCACATCAGTGCAAATGTCACAGTAGTGCACTGGACAGCTACACACCAACTCTGAACTGTTTCTAGGTTTATAATATTTATAGCTAATAGCAGTACATGTGTACCACATGTCTTTTTATATATCAGTATGGAAAGGTCATGACCTCCCTGACCAATGTCTGATTGCCTGAAGGAGCAACATACAAATGAGCATGTATCCAGTTTGCAATTTTTCATCAGATTCCTCATAATGCCTTCAGATGTAGGACCTTGTACCAGTCTTTTACTCTTGACGTCAAACAACCATGAACAGCACTGACCTGTCTGAACTCAGTATGTTCAGTCGTGTCTGACTAGAAACTCACATGAAACTTCAAACCCACTTATCTTGGAACATTTATTCATAAAAACAAAATGGTTACAAGTTCTTCCTCCATCTATGACAGTCCAATACATTGAATGTCACTTTCATGTTTTTTCAAGAACTAGGATTTCATAAAATGCATATCTGAAACACTTGAATATCTTTAGGTCTTGAGAAGAGGCGTTTTATGGGACAAGCAAGAAAATCAGAAAAACAGAATTAAAAAGATGATATCAAGGAAAGATATGACAGCTGTACTACTGAGAGTCGTGTTGTCATGGGATGCACCAAAAGGAGTTGACGGCAAACTTCTCTAAAACTAAAGACTCATCAGGAGGGGTATTTGCAAACACTACAGCAGAGGCTGCAGCTGGAATATAAAAAAACCTACTGAAATAACAATGAAGTGTCAAAAATGCCCTAAGTGACAAAGTATAACCTGAACAGTGAGAACCTCTGCAGATCAGCTCTTTCACATTGCTGTTGACAATCAAAGAAAACTGCTTTCCATCATTTCACTTGTTTCTATCTGTTATGGCCTGTTGGCATACAGGTAGAATTAAGAGTATCTATCACTGGAGGAGCCTAACCAGTCTCTGTCACTATAGTTCATGTTCTTGCCACCTTAAAAAAAAGGGTCGTGCTGCACTTGGAGACCTCCAGGGCTCTTCTCTGTTTCCTACACAGGACTCTGCACTTTCTTAGTTACTGCATCCAGCTCTTCAAGGAGCAAGAGGGGTTTCACTCCTATCAGTTAATGGTTATGAAGTGAAAGGTCTCATTTTCCAGCTGTTAGAGCTCCTCAAGCCATCATATAAGCCCTGTCTTTATGCTGTTTTCATAAACGTGGTGCAGATCTTTCAGAAAAACCATCTGGTATCTGTAAAACCACAACATGGAGCCGTGCATCAAACTGACAAAAATTATAACCTCAGCATGGAACCCATGGCAGCTGAGATGATCAGAATTGATGGATCCCCGTCAGCTTTGGCTGAAGACCATGCCATTCCTTTCTCCAGAAAGAGTGCAGTGGTGGGAGGAAAGGTAGAGGAAGTTTTACATGCAGATGTCCGTGCTTGTACATTGCCAAAGGAAGAAAGCCTGGTTCTTCCTAGTGATGTGTCTGGTATGGATCCCATATCCAGCTTTCAGCTCTGGTGCTCAGCATTTGCTGTTACCAGTCTTGACCTGTGAAAGTATTAAAAGCCGCTGTTGGTGCCTCCAGGTTTTATACCATTGGACAGAGACCTTAGAGAAGTTGAAAGCCACATATTTCTGTTCCACTGATGACTGATTCATGACTACTCAATTTTTACTTTCAGGCCTGTTCTTTTATACTAACAGTCCTCATAACAGCATTCACTCATTGGTTAGAATGTCTAGGAAGTTAATAATGCATGAAAGATCTGCAGCAGTCACACAAAATGCTACCTTCGTAGTCTTTCAAATATGAGAAGTAACTACAGTAACTACCAGCAAGCCAAGCTTCAGCTATTTTGCCAAATCAGAGGTGTCAGTGGAGTCAGCTTTGCAAGGAAAATCCTTTGCTTTTCATTTGGGGTTTTTCGGGACGGGGTCGGAAATAAATTTTTGCAAGACTGTATATTATCCTTCTTTTATCGAGAAGTACTTCCAGTTTCAAACTCGTAGCTCAGTTTTGGCTGTGCATTTGAGCAGTAGAACATCTGAGGAGAATGTGACAGCAGCGATGGCAGTCATGGATTTGAAGCTATCCTGGCCAGGCCTCTTCAGTATAACTGCGTATTACTTTTAATATAACTTGTTTGTCACTTATATTTAATCACTTTATGCTTGAATAATTACATGACAAAGCAAAATGCAGGATTAATAATTCACATTGTCCAACTATGAAAGAACTGAAATGTTTCTTAATCTCAATATTTAGAGCTGCTCTTTGTTGCATGTGTTACGTAAGCCCATCTATAACCTGAAATGTATTACTGCATGCTGGCTTTATATGAAATTATTTTGTTGATACGTATAAGAAACGCACAGGATTGTTATGAACATGACACAGAGCCTGTTACCAAATAATAATTATGAGCAATTATAAGAATAATAAATTCAATACCACAGGGATGTATGTACACCAAAGCAAGGATGATGACTGTTCAATGAGAGGAGAAGTCTGCAGATGCTTTTAAAGACTCAAACAGGCTTTGCATGGTGTATTTAATGAAGAATTCACTTTGAGGCTAAAGAGATGTGTTTGGTAAACCTGGTTTTTTTCCTTCCTTTTCTCTCTCTGCAGCTCAGAACACTGGTATCTCAACTTTGTACAGGAATTCGTATGGTGCGCCTGCTGAAGATATCAAACATAACCAGGTAAGTACAGAGACTCAAATGTTACTGTTCCAGATGGCAAAAGACCAGTGCAACATCATATACGGAAATGGAAGAAAAATACCAAAAATTTAAAAATATCACAAATAAGCAGATTGCTTCATGTAGATTTTTGCTCCTGTGTCGAAATTAAACACCTGTGTTTGAATATGGGAAATTAAATAAGGCCCCGAAGGTCAGTTGCACCTTGACAGCAGCTTAAAAATAAAAACTAGAGTAGTTACACTGCTCTGAGCAGTTGTAATATCAGGCCCAAACTTATAAGACCACTTGTGGGACTGCTAAAAGTAATGAACTTAGTCAGCCTTTTTCAATCTCTGCATAGAATCCAATACAAATATTTGTTTTGAACAAATATCACAGAGTTTGGGCCATTAGCAGTGCGATTGTTCCTGCTTTCTTGGGGGGGAAATTACTAATGTGCAGAGCAGTAGGATCCACAAAAGTGTTCTCAGGTCAGTGTCCAAGCATCAGTATTCCCAGTGATAGCCATGTGAGGGATGACTGCAGTCACAAAGTCTGCCCAAACTTACAGAGGTGGCATGAAGCAGAAGATAGTCTTCTAGGATAGTCAGCATGTCTTTATACATTTTGGATTTCAGTGAAGTCCCAACTATAAAATCAGAGATTCACTAGGGATGTCTGAAGGAAAATGTATGACAGCCTTAGGTTAGAGGACCGTCTGAGATTTTTTTTTTTTTCTGCTTATCATAAACATTCCAGCTTCAAGGCAACTAGCTGGAATGTACCAACAACACAACATTTTCATTATGAAGCCTTGAGGAGGTGTTAAGAAGATGGTTCTGCTTAACAGTAGCAGTAGAACCCATTTCAGGGCACTTTCCTCATGTCAGTGCCCTGAGGACTGTAAGTGGTTTTTAAGGATATGGTGTCATCTCTTTCCCTATATCTCACTTCAGTCAAAGACAGCTGCAAAATGTTTAGCATCTTTGGAGTGTAAATTGATTACATTCAAATTCCTCAAGGCTGAGTTTTGGTCACCAGTATTTGCACAGCTTATTTATACAGCTGCAAGTTACACACAGATTGTAGTTATGAAATTGGAGTATAAGCTATGCTGAATGAACTATTTTTGACATAAACCAGCATCTTTCGCAGCAATGATATTAAATAACAAATATATTTGATAATAATAATTCTTTTGAATAAATGTAAAGAAACAAAGTGACAAGACAGAGCTGTGGAATTAATTCACTATTAAAAGCAGTGCTTTGAGCAGAAGTTAAGATAATGCACAATTTTGTATTTTTAGCATGAGAAAATGTGAGATTAACTCCTTCCATCCTGTTGCCTACAATAAGTTGTATCTAATAAGCTGTGGGTATTACTGTCCTTCAGGTTTCAACACAGCCAGTTCCACAGGAGCCCAGCAGAAAAGATTATGAACCATATCAGTCATTTCAGAATTCAACAAGAAACTATGACGAGTCCTTCTTTGAGGACCAAGTGCATCATCGTCCACCTGCAAGCGAATACAACATGCACCTGGGACTAAAGTCAACTGGCAACTACGTCGACTTCTACTCAGCTGCTCGTCCCTATAGTGAACTTAACTATGAAACAAGCCACTATCCAGCCTCTCCCGACTCCTGGGTTTGAGACTTGGGCAGATACAAAAGCTCCAGGAACTGTGCATGTGCATGCATACCACAAGACATTTTTTTCCCTGCAAATTTAGTTTGTTAAAGCCTGTTCCATAGGAAGGCACAGATAACCAGTACGGAAAAAATTAAGAGATTTTTTTAGAAGGCTAAAAGATACGAAAGCTAAACCTGGGAGTAATTAGAAAGAAATATATATATACATATATATATTTTACAGTCTGGGGCAACTTTACTGTTGGCCTGTAGAGTCTAAAGTTCAGTGCTGTATATTGAACGTGGCTGAAGGAAGGAGGAAGAACATGGCAGTGGATCTGGGTCAAGAGTTAAGCACAAGTTACTGAGCAGCGTACATACTTTATGGGGAACAGCTTCTCACACTTTGTTTAATATCCTCATTCATTGTGAATCTAGGCTTCAAGTTGCATTTGGGGTTTCCTCTGTACAGCAAGATGTTTCTTGCCTTTTGTTAATGCATTGTTGTAAAGTATTTGATGTACATTACAGATAAAAAGAAAAAGGTGCATTGTGTATATTACACCAATGCCACAGTGTTTCTTCATCTATGGTTCTAAATATTGCTTCAATTTCAAATTTTGAAAGATGTATGAATTTCCAGTTTTTTGTTTTCTTTTCCCCGGTGCGTTTTAACAAAAAAAAAAATCAAAAAAAAAAATCAAAAAAACTAAAAGGAATATTTAGCAGTATTGTTTGTTCTGATATGTGAATTTGTTTGTGGCAACTCAAAAAAAAAGGCATTCAGCAGTTTCTGACAATTAACATTCATCATTCCACACTCCTTGTCAACAAAGTGCTTTTTCACTGCCTAAAATTTTAGATGTAGATATTTGAAATAGATTTTTTTCATTTATACCAGTTTTCTTTATGATGATACAGTGTTAAAAGAAAATAAATTACAATTGATCTGTCATCCATATTTGCTAAGAATGTCTATTTCCAAGAACCTACCATACAAATACACATTCTTACTCGTGTGTGTCCATGTATGCATAGTATTCCGTGTGCGTGTGTTTGAGTGTGTGTGTTTGTGTGGTGTAAGACTTCTTTTCATCCAATGTTCTCCTTGTTAAGCTTCAATTTTTGTTTGATTTTCAGTTCTTTTAAACAGTGGAAACTCCAGTATGTGCTTTCTCTTACTCACTTCTGTAACCATCGATAGCAATTCAACATTGCTAGGCCACATGCTCACAAAAGAAGGGGTAGCTGATTTTTTTATCACCAACTCCATCACCCTTAGGTGCCATCTCCTTTAAAGCATCATCTTTTGATCTCCTCTTGAGGAAATTTCATTACTCTCCAGCCACCAACCAGTAAGTGCTCAAGGAAGGCAGTTTGATCTTGCCATCTCCCTGAGGGAATGAAAAACTAAGACCCATCAGACTTTAATCTGGACTCTCCAAACTCTTTAGACTGCAGAAGGGTCCAATTCTTGAACCATTAGGACAATCATTTATTTTAACCCATACCAAAAATAAAACCCAACACCCAGAACACATTCCTCAAATATGAAAATAAAGACCATTTCTGTGCATTTAAAGTGAAATTCTAAAAAATGTAAGGGACAGAGAAATTTTTTTTCTTTTTTTAATTTTAAAAGAAAAGAACAGTTACATAGGCTAGGAGGCCAGAAGAGATGGCATATCCATCTTTGGTCTTGTAATGCTGGAAGGAAAAAAAAAAGAAGCATTTCTTCATTTCTGTGATTCAAGCAACAAACAGTTCAGCATACAGTTTTCAGAGCATAAGACCCACCACTAATGGAGTAGTTGTAAATTGCTTAAATTGCCAATAAGGAATTTGTTTTAGGTTGCAAACATTTCTGTGGTTAGTCACTGTAATAGTTTTAACACCCCTGGCACACCTCTGGCTGTGCACAGGGGGAGGAGTCTCTCACCAGTCATCACCTGCTCTATAGGATGCAGCCCAAGTAGTTCATGCAGGCGGGTATTGTGATGTAGAATTGGTTTATTGGTAATCTAGGACTATAGTTTAATCTTTTTGGCAGCTTTTCCCAGTGTACGATATGTAACCTTTGCTCTTTGTAGTAAACAGGGGGAAAAAAATAGCATGCAAAAAAATTTTNTAGATAAAAATACTATTCATAGTTTTGGACACAGGTTGTTTATATTTTATTTATTACATTGATTTTAATAAGTGACATTTGCAGTGCTCTTTTGAACAAAGCACATTTTCAGTATAAAAGCTTTTTTTTAATAAAGAATGTCACTCGCAACTGGAAGTTCTTCTTGACTGCCTGACAAACAGCAGGCTGGTGCAGCTCTCCAGGCACAGATTTGCCAACAGGACGAGGGGTGCATCGTTCTGTTCAAAGTTCTTAGGACAGGAGATTATTATAAGTTGGATATATTTCCATTCTTTAAACTACTGAAATGCCCACATTGCCCTCTTTCAGCTCCTCTTAGGAATTACTTGGAGTCAAATGTTGACCATTGCTCAAGTGAGAGATTCTGGATTGATGACGTGGCATAAAATACCTTTTGTCTATACTTTGTGTTGGTTTGTTTCCATTTTTCTGTAGTGGCGAGTGCTCCGACCGATAACGTTCACTCTTGCTGTACTGGGTTTTGAGAAGGTGTTGAATTACCTGGCTCCTTTTCCAGGTTTGGAAATACAACACTGCCGCCATACCGAGCAAGATATATATGATGCATTCTTTTTAATACTGAGGAAAGTATCATTACCTATTGCTGTTCCCTTCATTCTTGTACTAGATCACACACAGAAATAGAGAAGAAACAAAACTGTTCAAAAAAAAATGTATAAAATGCAATTGATGTACTGTAAAATGTCGGATTTTTTTTTTTTAACAAGCTTCGTATTAGAATCTTGTTCAGCTGTGTAGAGCTATATAAATCTCACTGTTTTATTAAATGCTGTTTATGGTCTGGAAGGAATGGTTAACCTATTTCAAGATTTAACTAATTTGCACTAACATGAGCAATATTCATTTGAAAAAAAAATATGAATTCAATATTTAAAAGATAAACTATGATTTTAAAGGTATATTAACACTGAAAGTACATTTTGACAAATAACATATTTAAGCCCAAAATATAAATGGTTATGTCAGATAACACAAAAGATCTATAACAATATAGATTGAGAAAAAAAAAAGTGTTTCACTGTACATGTTGCTAACATGTACAAAGACAAACTCATATTGACGTATTTTCTATTAATAAATCCTACTGTATTGTGGAGAATTGCTGGTCATAGTGCAGTATGTTTAAACTCAGAAGGTGACTCCGTAGAAGCTGCCCAGTTTCACACAGCAAACAGATCCTTGTGGTTTAAGTATTTTAAATGTTAATCAAATACATAACTTCCAGCTCTCAAGTCAGCCACTGCCCCCTCCCTCTCCACAAGGCTGATAGCACAACCCGCTCTGCATCAACCAGCCAAGGGGAAAGATATTTTTGAGGACACCCAGTTCACCCCTAATTATGTCTGCATGGGCTCAGCTGCCACCACTAGTAAAGAGACTTTATCTGCACCCCTAGAAAAAACCTGAAGACCTCAAGGCTGGTGCCACTGCATAGGAGCATGCTGTAAAATGTATGATCTTGGCCACAGGTTACATCAACCACAGCCAAGAAACAAAGAGCAAAGCATTAATTTACTTGTGCATTGCTGGAAGACCCAGCACACAGTGCATGTAAAAGTTCAGGAATAATTGTTTCCTGGGTTCCATGAGCTTGCAGAAGTGTCTCGCCAGGAGACTTGCAACTCAAATCAGAAATGCTGACTTTTTTTTATACCTTGGCACAGCACAGACTGTGTACGCCAGCTCATGGCAAGGGAGGCTTTCTCATCTCCTCTGTCACTGTTACTCATCCTCTCCTGCCAGCAGACAGAAAGAGCCCTGAGTTTGGAGTTATTGCTTGTATCATGAGTGGGAGAGATGGAGACAGCAATCTGAACCATGGGGAGAAAACAGAAGGGCCTAAAAATAACACTCAGAGTTTGTGCGTGAAGACAGATCCACACCCATAATTACTAACAGTGGAACTGACCCAACGAGAGATTTATTGCAGCAAGATCTTCAAATATTACCATCACCTTAATGCAATGAACATTTAATAGTAACAGTTTGATGCACACAAAGCTTTATGCTAGAAAAGTAGGAGAGAGCAGCAGAGAGAAGCCACAGGTCACCACCACAGGGCACTTCCAGCTTCAGGCAGGAGATGTTGGGCGTGTGGGCAGAGACTGCTTACTGCTGTGAAGGAGAGGGGAGAGGGATGGATCTTGAGGAAAAACTTTTATGTCCAAGCCTTTCAGACTCAGTCAAAACAACATCAGCTAAAACAGAGGCCACTTTTTGCAAACCTGCCCCTCGCCCCGCCATCCTCAGTGGCAGAGTGAGGTTCCCCCTAGCAGTGGTGCACATGGGGGGCAATCCTAGCAAGGGCCCAGCTTGCAAAGGCCCTTTTCTCTCAGCTGGGAAATACCTGGTGCAGATGTGTGTCTGACAGCTGCCAGGGCCAGGGCTGAGCTTGTCGAGCAGCTGCAGCCACTTTCAGTTTGAAGTCCAGCATTTTCCCTGGAGGACAGATGGGTGCCACCATCTGCCAAAGAACCATGCAGTCCTGGCTCTTTCCCAGGGCCTAGACAGTTTCTAAATAGTGGCCTAGAGCCAGTTTCAGACATTTGGCTGAAAGGGAGAGATTTGAGTTTCAGCCCTAGGCAAGGAGGCTGACGTCTGTGGTTGATACCTGTAGGAAGAGGGGCATCCCCACCTTCCAGGCTGTTCTAAAATGCAAGTGAGAAGAGCTGTACTGGCTATCACACACCTTTTGGCAACCTGTGTTAGGAGCACTTGCTTCTAACTCATGCTCTACTCTTCTGAGGGCCAAACCAAACAGCTCCACATAACACAAACATTTCTACTTCTTCCTTCCCAGTGCTCCCCCTGGTTTTGCAGCATCTCAACTGGGGCACATCAATCAAAAGAACAGCACACCACAGTCCTCTGCGAGTCCAGCAAGGCACGTGCATGGGTACTGGTGCTAGTCAGGTGCAGTACTGTAGCAGGACACCATGCCCGTTCATTATCCTTAAACCTAATTCTCAATCAAACTCACCTTAGTATGTTTAATGCAATTTTAAAAGCAGTTTCCTTCCTCTCTGAGCATTGATATTGCTTTGCCTGAAGAAAGCACATGCTAAACTCTTGCAGCCTGTAAATGTTTAGCTTACACCCAATTTCAAAGCCCATGGAAGTCCCTGGAAATATTTCCATCATCTTCACCAGGCCCTAGTGACAACAGGTGAAGAACTGGTACAACCTTCCCAAAGGATGTGCACATCAAGGTCACTCTCACCAGCATATCAAAGGCTGCAACCTTCTAACAGCTAACAGGAGGAAAAAGTTGTTTCCTAGTACCTGTCAGTCAAATTTACTCTAGAGCCTTTGCCTCCCTGCACTTTTACTTTCACTGCTTTCAGAGAGTGACATAGATAAAAAGTACTCACAGTGACTGATAGTTGCAGTTATTTTCAGTAGTTGGATGAGTAGTTTAAGACACTGAAATCTCTTTCTTTTCCAAGCAGGTAAAATCTGAAACTTGACGCTAAACCTAGGAAAGCAAAATAGCAGTGGTTTGTTGATTCATTATTTTTCACAAATTCTATTAAAATAGTACTCTGGCTGTGGCGGCTGATTTTTACATCATTTATTTCTTTTACATTATATTATTTATTTTACATTTAGTTGATAACTAAACATCAAGAAAGTAACTTGTTTAATAATATCAAGTCTGAAGAGAAAAATTGTGGCATAGAATTCAGGCTACATTGTACAGACACAATCAATTATTACCTCTGTCATCAACGGGGGAAGAAAGAGAAAAAAAAATCTCCACCACCATTTGAAGCCTAACATCTATAGCAAATGTAAGTTCATTTTGAAAAAGACTTCTACTCTTTCTCTCAGAAAAACAACACCAAAAGCAAACCAAAAAACACCACCTCAAAACCTCTCAACCTTTTCCTAAGGGTATCCTGGGTTTGACTTTTTATTGGGGTGGCAGGAATTTGCACTACATTAAATATTTGAACAATATGTTGTGTTGCTTTTGTTTGTGCCTAAGGTCTGTGGATGTGGGCAAGAGCATCACCCACTGAAGGGCTGTAGCAGCATTAAGCAAATCCAAATATGCCAAACAGCAGCTGCATTGCCAAATGTGACAGCCACCACTTCCAATACCCTGGCTATCACTGCAGGCTTGTCATCACGGGAAAGAACAGAGAGAGTGTCAGCCCCCTGTTACACAGACACACCAGCACCCAGCCAGGAGAGGAGCGTGAGCTGTGTGAAAGCTGCTCAGAAAGGACAGGCTGCCTGTGGGCTGCCCTCTGCCACAGGGCTGACAGGGACACGCTGTGGCAGCGTGTGGGACAGCCCACAGCCTGTGGGAGCACCACGGATGGGAGGATGTCAAGGACAGGCACACTGGGCAAAATCGGGCAGAAGCATCTTAGACCTCGGCAGGGAACAAATGCTGGGACCAAGGAGCTGGTGCTGGCCAGAGAGTGCAGAGCGTGCTGCAGCTTCAGGAGACTCAGAGCTGATGAGGCACCGCTGCCTTACTCTGCACCTGCAGCTCAGACAATGACCTTCCTGTCCAGATTTTTGCTATATTTTCAGTTAAAATGGTTTAAGAAGTGACCTGTTCTTTTTTTTTCTTCTTCTTCTTCTGTAGCAATGCAACACTTCATAGATTCATGGAATGTTTGAAGGGACCTTAAATATCATTTAGTCCAAATTCCCTCTTGTGGGCTGGGACACCTTCCACTAGACCAGGTTGCTAAGAGCCCCATCCAGCCTGTCCTTGAACACTTCCAGGGATAGGACATCCACAACTTCTCTGGGCAACCTGTTTGAATGTCTCACTGCCCTCACAGTGAAGAATTTCTTCCTAATATCTAATCTAAATCTCCTGTCTTTTAGTTTAATACCACTCCACATGTCCCACCACTTTAGTTAGAATGGTTTAAGAGCTTACCTTTTGGGTTTGTTTTGTTCTCTTTGGTTTCTTTGTAATAATGGCAGCAGTTGTTATGGTCTGCTCCGATGCGCAGAGCCAGTGCTTGCATGTCAGCAGCTCAACCTGCTCTTGCAGTCACAGATTATCTGTAACATAGTGAAAAAAAAATAAAAAAAATCTCAGTTACTAGATTCTGTGTCCTGAACAAAACAAAGGGATGTTCAAACGTGCATGGTTTGCTGGTGCATTAAAGCACGGGCACAGCTCCCAGCCCGAGTGTGGCAGGAAGGTGTCTTGGCAGGGCTGCAGACTGACCCCCTGACCATGGGCTACTCCACAGTCCCACCGAGGAGGAAGGCTCTCTGCAGCATATCTGGAGTGGCTTTTAAGTTATCAGGAGGGGAATGTAAAGTTGAAAACCAGAAACCAGGAGATTTAACACTACAGTTGTTTACATAGTAAAGTGTGAGCTATCCCTCCCACAGCTAAGGTCTGTAGCTGGGGTGGTTTTTTGGTTTTTTTTTTGCTTTTATTAATATGGTTTAGGGCAATAACATTTTTGATACAACCATCTGTGGAATATGTTTTGAATAAGCAAAAAAAGAAAAGTGACATTCATAAATATAATTGAAAAACTTACAGCTGGAAACAAATTGGTTTGATTTCACAAAATTTGATGTGCATGTGTAGTTAAGGATAATGATTTGGTTTAACAACACTGTGATGTAAATGCAAATAGACTGTGACATTCCAGGTCTATCAGCTGTGTATACTACACATAGTTAATTAATGACAGTTCAAATCAGCAAAATTAAGGTTAAAGAGGTGTTAAAAGACAGGAAGATTGTGGAGCTACTTTATAAAGTGACAGATGATGGCTGTCATTCATCTTATCTCTGACACACCACAGTTTAAGTATATGTTTGTCTTTGTATTAACTTTGATTTTAAAAGTAAAACTAGTTTTATAAATCAGAACAACTTCAGTCACAACTAAGCCTGACCTGCTGGACTGAGGGATGTAAAAAGTGGGAAATGAACTATGTAGTCTTTTATTGTGTTTCCAATACCATGTCCAGAGATCATGAATTCTCCCAGAAAAACTGGGACTCTTTTACTTCCAGGGATTTACTCTGTGCCTTGCTGATGGCACTTACTGCCTCTTACGAGACCATCTGTCAAGGCACTGTTGGAACCACACTGAAAGGCCAACAATATTTTCCTGAAATCTCAGCAAAGCAATAGGTGCTTGGGAAGCAAATCAGCAGCTTTGCATCTTGTCACAACTGAACTCCTGATCCTTGCTCCAAGACCTTTGTCCACCCCACAGAGGGCTAGAAGAGCAGAAAGGGAATGTGATTGCCCTAGCTTGTTTGGAATATTATCACCACATGGGACTAGGAGCATCTAAAACTGTCTAATGGCCCCATAGCTCTTTTTTTGTGTGTGTGTGTGCTTCAATGGCAAAGGGTGCACCATGACAAAGGGAGAAATTCAACTTATCTCATGTAGAAAAGCTTTTAGTCTAATTTTCTTCCCCTCAGCACCTCTAAGGGTGCTGAAGCCAGTGTTTCATTAGCAATCTCCTTAAATGTACTCACTGCTCCCCTTACTGCCACTCACATCCCTGCAGGCTTGCCTAGTTCCTGTGCCTGGTTCAATAAGCAAGATGTGAAATAGTGCCACTGGGAAGTGAAGCCAGTTGAGGCTCCACAAAGTCACAGCAGTTTGATGGAATGGAGGAGACTTGAGATGGCTTGAAGTGCCCCCTGAAAAAAGACGTCAAATTGTCACAGAAAGGGATGAAAGTCAACGTGCCTGCAGAAGAGGCAGAGGTACACTGAGTCTGCCAGGTCCTTGCACAGCTGCCTGCTAAGCTGGACACACAGTTTGCTGGACATGCATTTCAGTGCCTTTGCTCAGGACAGGAGGCACCAGCCACTCTTCCTTCCCCAGAGGAGATGGGACTGCCAAGGGTTTTGCAGCAGCTTGTCCTCTGGCACAGTTTGAGTGGCCACAGCAGGACAGCAACAGAGCTTGTCCCATGCATGGGTGGCACCAGCAGAGGTACAAGAGCTAAGGAGAGCCATAGGGGAACCAAGACTTCACTGAACTCAGACAATGGGACAGAGATGCCAGGATCTGCAAGGTTGTCAAATAAAAATTATATTAATGGCTATCATGCATTTCTACAGTTACAGTAAATTCTAATCTTTATAACAATAACAGAATGTTTTAAGCCTCAGACCTTATCTGGATTTGTCTGGATTTTAACCCATTTTAGCAGTATATGGAAAAATTATCCTAGAAACTTTTTTAGCAGCAGCTCTGCTATCCATCTTTCTTTGGCCATCTCAGTATTTATACATCTTAGCTGAGGTTTTGCTTATCCTTGCACAATTGTGTGGTTTCAGCAGTCAGCATGAGCAAAAATACTCATTCAAATACCAGAGGGATAAAGTATTACCAATTAAAGGGTTGCAGATTAAGGCATGAACAGCGTGTGATGAGTGAGGAAAGGAGAAGACGAGCTGCATCCAAAGCCAAGCTAATACCACTTACAGAGCATGGGTGTGCCCACAAACCAAGCAACCTGTAACAGGAACTGGATGTTAACTGGTTAGCAGCAGATATGTAAAGGAGATGCTGCATTTTCCCCTCAGTGCAGGGGTACCAGAAGAAGATGCTCTGGGTAGAAGGAGCTCTGGGTCTGACATTTCTCCAGCCTGGAAAGCTTAGGCAAGAAAAATGACCTTAAGTCTGAACGTGTGTCTGTTCTTCCCATGTGTGAGATCATGTTAAAATTACATCAAAAATCAGGAAGCGTTGCCAAATTGTTGGTGTGCAGCACCAAGCATCCAAGACCTGTAAATCAGTGTAACAGCATCCATGTCTATCCCAGCATGAAAACCAGAAGAGGAGCTACTTTTTCCTAGCACACTTATGACTGTGAATTGTAGGGGAAGACCTCTAAAAATATTTTAATAACATACTGCTTCAGTCAGTTCTCAGATGTCAAAGCCACAGAACTGCTCAATTCTGGTTTTGTTTCATTTTGCTGGAAAAGAAAAATTCCTTTGAGCAAATCAAAAAATCAAAAGCTTTCAGGAGAGGAAAATGCCACATGTCATTCCTTCCTGCTGGAATATGATGGGAAAGGACTCAGTAGCGTGTGGAACAAAACTCCTGCTGAAGTCTGTTGAAGGCTAATTACAACAGAGGAGATTTCCACAAGACAATGAAAATGTTGTACAACTTGACTGTTGTACTTTTGTTATATCCAACCTTTCTTCTTGAGCTCAGTTTTCTAAAAGCAAAATTGAATATCCTTTTCCTATGGCCTGATGAAACTGACCCTGATTAGGACAGATGCTTTAAAATATAGACAGAATTCAGTGTACATAGAAGAAATCAAATACTGTTGTTCTCATCTGTGTTCTCTATGCTGTTATTATTGTCCCTTGACAGGATGATGGATGTTCTTTTTACGTGCTTGATAATTGATTTGCATTATTATTGAATTACCTTAATGTTGATAGAGCTAAGTAGAACAATATGGATTATATTGATTTTTCTGGAAACAGGCTATTTATCTGCAATTTCTATTAATTCACTGAAGACATTAATGCCTTACAGTGATAATCAAATAATGCATAACTGGCTTTCTATTGCTTTAAGGAGGCATCAAGAATGAAATGTGATCAATTCATAAAGTTCAACAGGCATTGGAGTTCTGTCCTTTATAAAACTGTCTGAAGGGTCTTCATGAAAGCATAAATGAGATCCTAACACTGGATTTACATCAGAGGGTGCCTAGAGCTTTTTGCCCTGGGTCAAGTTTAGTTTCAGAATTCACTTACTCATCCAATCAATGTCAGTAAATATTTTCTGTTGCAGGGAGCATCTCTTGTTTTGGGCTTCACAGATTTGATGTAGGCTGGAGGAAAGAGAAGTTCTGAATAAGAACAAACGTACATTCTAACTGAGCTTTTCATCTAGATATGTGTTTTCTGAAAAACACATGCACAGGGACTTGTTGAAGAGGGTTTCACAAATTTCAGTAGGTCAATATTACTTTTCAATCCTGAAGGGAAACTGCACTCATTTGAAAAATCTTCCTTGCCTGGGTTTGCATAGCAAACTACGAAGAATCTGTATGGCCATATT
Source organism: Thryothorus ludovicianus (assembly GCA_013397245.1). Lineage (NCBI taxonomy): Eukaryota > Metazoa > Chordata > Aves > Passeriformes > Certhiidae > Thryothorus > Thryothorus ludovicianus. The sequence goes on from VZTB01013333.1 coordinate 206,486, forward strand.
CCATATGTCAACCTTCAAACCCTACAGCTCACAATCTTTGTATAATGATGTAACCAAATTAAATTGCATTTGCCTAATCTAACACCTGTTAGCATGAGAAGACTTCTTTTGTCAAGATATTTTCCAGATGGATTCCTGAAGTGTGCATATGAGGGCAGGTTGTTTTACGATATTGACTAGAGCTTGGATGTCCATTATGTCCAATAAAATAAGAAAGATAAGCCTGCAGCATCTGTCAAAATGACAGCTCAATTTCTATGTATCATCCCTCCCACTAATTAGCTCTCATTCTTTGTTTATGTCTTACACAAGAATAATTTCTTTTTCATGAGAAAACAATTTTTCCCTTATCTGTTCCAAAGGGTTAAGTAGCTTTTTCATCACTCTTAGGAACATAACTGCAACCTTGAATCTTCCATGAAAGCCTTTCTTTCCTTCAAGGGCATGCTGACTACGTTCATCTAATTTTGCTGCTCTGATTTGCATATTAAAGAATGGTTTCTTCTTGCAGAAAAACAGTGTGAGCAAAATCCACGGCTTTTGATGCCAACTGTAAGCTAGATTAATGTTAGAGAAAATAATTACAGAATCCAAAATAATATATAATATACCAGAGAACTAACAAGGCAGTAGCTAGTCACAGGGTTAACAGCTTGAAGAGAGAGCTCTGCTTCAAAGGCTTTTATCTGCCAACAGATGTCTGTAAAGAAAATCATCATGAGAATACCACGCTGTATCTGTAGAGCAGAGCTGGGAGGGCATGGATTACCCACACACAAAACCACATCCCAAAACAAACAGGAATCCCAGAGCCAATACTTGGTGGCAGTATGCAGAACAAATCAAAGATTTGGTAAATTTCATTTGAAACGTCCAGCTTTTACACCCAGCTTGCAGCATCTTTTGCCCAGCCACAAAACTGCTGAAGTAGGCAATATGATGTTTGTCTTATTTAGAATTTAACGGGCAGCCTGACTGATGGCCATAATTAGATTGATGTGATCATAAGCTTGGGCACTGAAGTTTTTTTGGAACAAAGCATTTTGATGGTTCTGGTGGGAGAGCCAGACACCAACACCCTACTGTCTGTCTGACATATTCTTCACATACGTGGAGACTGCATTTTTCCTGTGAGAAGAAGAGGAAACTGAACATGTCTATAATACAGGTTGTTTGCCTGTGTTTGAGATGCCAAATACATTTCCCCTGTGTTTTATATTCCCAAAGGGTACAGCATTTTTGGATTATGACAGATTTTCAGAAAGAGGCAAAAATCCTAACTGTTCTTCTGTTGTATAATTCTCCTTGGTGGAAGTTAACATCTACATGATTCTTTATCATGTTTGTAACCAACTATCTCCTGAAAATTTCATTGCTTCTAAATCCTGTCTAAATGTGAAGTCTATGGCCTCTCTCACAATTACCTCTTTGTCTATTAATTTAGGATTGTCCTACTAATACAGTCCTGAGGTGCATGTATACAATCCAGATGAAGTTCTGCCTTTTTTTTTCTGTTTTAATCCCCCTGCTTGTCTGGAGCAACCTGAACTAAGGTCTTTTACATTTTCTTTTTCCCTTTTACAGAGCAGCCACACATTTGATCAACTATATGGCATAATTTCCAGAAATTAAAGTACACTGATTTTTCTACACAGTCTTTAAAGAATAAAGCAAATCTCAGCTACACTTACACCACAGAGCTAAAATGCACTGAAAAACAGATCAGAAAGAGGTATTGGAACTGCATCCTCTAAGGTCTTGTCCTTTGCCATCATTTATGGAGGATGCTTTTCACTTCCTGTCAATGCTTCAGTCTTGCCAACAATCACCCTAACTCCTGTCTAAGTAAAATTGTTGCCATAGATGGCGTTTAGCTGAAATGCCATCACTAGCTTTAGGATCTCATTGTGTGATGGCATGTTCTCTGGTAGTCCTCCTCATGTCTCTCTTTTGAGCACCTTTTCTGGTGAAAGCGATACACAAAGTTCTCCAAACCAGCTTGCTTGTTCTCATTCCCTTACATATACCTTTTCCATTTGTACAAAAATCATTTCAGTAGCTGTCTTTTTTCTTTGAATTTTCAAGAAAATAAATACAGCCAGTTTTCCACTCTCTCCTGTCATGAAACTGTCTAACACATCTAAATTTCAGTCTCTCTACAGATGCTTCCAGTAATCTATGCCAAGGTTTCATATTCTGCAGCACCATTTCACTTGAATAATTTGTGCTGAGCTTAACACTTTTCCACATTTAAATAGATACTCTGCAGAGCTTTTACAGCATTGGTTTAGGACTTTCTTAGACTTAGGAAAGCAATCAAACATGTCTTCCATAACAAGTCACCTCAGCAAATGTATTGGCACTTCATCAAGAGACTTTCCTCGCTTTGATATTCCTACCTGTTTTTATAACTTGCTCCTTCTAAATAGAGCCTATCTCATCCCAGTTGGATTTACGTGATTTAATTCCTCCCTTGCACTCTCTTCATGTGGTAGCCTTGCAAAATAATCGCTCCAAGCATTGCTAATTAATTCAGCATTCATTTCCAATATACCTTATTTACCTCTTACATAAGCGTATTTGTGTCCTTTATCATTTCTTCTCCTGCCTCCATGAGCTTGCAAAAATTTTTTTTTCTATGTCTTGAGTTTTCCCCCTCCCTGGGGAGCTATTAAATTCGCTGTTAACTCCACTTTTAGCTGACACTGCTGCTTCAGCTTCCTTTTTTGCTTGCCATATTTTCACTGATTTAAGTGATTGTTCCAATCTTTTCAATTCAACAGGCTCTTTTACTTGAGTTTTTCATAAACAATCTACTTTATTGTCCAATGCAGTTCTGATATTAGTACTGGGGGCTTTCTGAAGGAAACCTACCAATAGTTCCAACTCTGCCCCATTTATGTTGATTGAATTTAACAGATCACTGACATCAAAGGTGGAAAATGGGGATTAGATGTAGGCAGTAGGATGCCTTCTTGTCCACCCAAGGGGTTTGTCTCAGTGATTTTTCTCAGGTTGTGATGGTGTTCTAGACAACAATGAATTCCTTTGCCCCAACTGTCTGTGAGAGGCAAAACACCATTACATGGATGAAGAATCAAGGTAATGCCAAACATACAGATAAACTTAACAAGCATTAAAAAAATTGTAAAATGCTCAGCACTTTAAAGCTTCAGACATCATTTTCATGGACAGATGTTTTTTTCAGAAGATCTCATTAGCAAACATGAGTTGCTTTTGAAAAATTTCCCTCTGACCCTCTTTCACAAAATACATCTTCTACCAAACAGCTGATGGGCTGCACAGTATGTTTGTAGTAATGTCAGCAAAAATGGGCACCATAGCCTCACTCTTTATGTTTTGTTTCTACAGCCCAAAATCCTTCCACTGAGCAACTCTGGTTTTATCTGGCTGCTGTGCATAAAAGTCAACAAGAAAGCAGAGAGAAAAAGAAGTTGGCTTTCTGAAAAAGAAAGATTAATCATCTCTGCAATATCTCAGTGGTACAATGGAAAATAATATCAGTGGGGCAGCAGAAAGCTGTGTGCAACAGCTACTTGCAGCCAAGAAGAGAGAAATGGGATAACCTCTAACTAGAACATCTAAAGCTCTTTCATGTCACTTGAGTGTTAATTTAATTTTTTTACAAGGTTACTTTAATTAGTTGGCAGATGATAGAAAGAAACCTGACAGGTAAGCATAACCTGACATGTCCTGAGTCCCTGCTGTCCCTCTGCCTTTCATTTTGAGTTGAAATTTGGGCAAAAATTTGCACTGCCATGAGGCTAAATGTTGGCATGGAAGTTCCTGCATTGGATGTTTGTTTTACCTTTAGGATATTTTGGATGTATACTGACAATATTTTAATGACAACAACAACAATAGAAATGGACAAGAGATTAAATTTTAAAGAACCCAAGGCAAGACTGACCTTTTCCAGTTTTAGTCAGCTAAAAAGGACTGTCCAAGTCTTCCTAATTTGAAAACATGTATTATTTTCTGAAAGAGTACCACATCTGGGACTGCCACTTATGATTTGGGCATCATGCTGCGGATATTTGAATGCGAGTACCACTGCCTTCATGAAGAGACCCAAGGTTTTACAAGATCATTTGTAGCTGTTAAGCTGAACAGGACTGTGCACTATTTCCAGGATCAGAGTCCTAACTTCCCACTTGGATTTTGAAGTGCAAAATGTGCCTCCATGCCCTGAGGGTGAACAAGGGCCTCAGTTTCCTCTGTCACTTCCAGGTAAATTAGTGGTATTTCTGCTTAAAACTATTTGATTTTCCCTTAAGTTGATCTGATTTTCTACACTCCCTGGAGCCCGAATGCCAGACGTTATATTTAAGACTTGAAAAATTTTTATATGACAATCCCATTTTGTAATGTTGTACTGACTAATAGCAAGCACAAGCAAGAGCACAAGCAGGAGATGGGACAACCATGAAAATCCAGCTTGGAACAATTCAGGGCACCATGGCTCAGCTGAGTGCACACTGATGCTGTGGGGGTTTCCTGTGCTGCTCCTGTGTTACCTTAGTTGTAATATTGGACATTGTTCCATAAAGCAGCTTGTAATTCCTCTGTTGAGACTTTTATAGCTTTCAGGCTCACCAAGCTGGCATCTCTGGCATCTGATGTATGTTATATTGACAACACATAACATCCTTTTTGCACAAGTACTGAGGGTCAGAAATTTTTAACTTCTCATATATTTGACCACAGGATGGGATTTTAGTTTATACAGAGCTCAAGAAAATATTTCACTCCAAATTATTCAGTTTGTGAGACTCATCTAGTAAGGGTCAGTTGACATTCCTGTTTTCCATGTATTATGGAAATGACTTTGCTCAGCTCTAGGTATGGGTCTGCTGACTTTTCCACTAGAAGCTGCTGTCAGCCACCTGAATCAAAGCCATAAGGAACTTGTGGGGAAGAAAAATGATTCTCCCCAGTCACCCAAAGATGGTTGTTTACTGATTAGATTTGGTGTTTACAGATTAAGTATTGTGTAATTATTGTGTAATTAGCAGCACTCAGTAAGTTCCACTAAAGGACCTCTGTCTCAGCAGAGAGGTTGCTGTGGTCTGGTCTCTTGTGCAGCTGAGGGGTTCATTGCCACCTTCACTCCTGACTGCAACAATCATTTCAGAGCTTCTTCAGAAATAATGATGTCTTCAACTCAATGCTTTTTGGTTATAAAAAACCCACAATCATCAGAAATACTGACTTTTCATTATTAGGAGGATTACATTTCAAAAAAATTAGGTTCCTCATAAAGTCAGTCCTAAACTTGGTTGTATCACCAACATACAAGCATAAAACTTTCTTTACTATTACTCAAAAAAATAAATTTTGAAATATTTAAAAGATTTAGTTCTGGTTCTCTGAGAACAGTTTGTGGTCCCTCAAATTTTATTTCCATTTTATATCATCATCATCTTGATGTCTATTTACAGCACCTGGCTTGGAATCTATAAATAATAATCTCACTTTCAAGGCAAAAGTTCTTTTCTAAAGGAAAAAAAAAAAAAAAAGCAAATCCCCAAATCAAACTCTGTTAACACTAAATAAGAAAAGCCAAAACATTGAAATCAAATGTTAAAGCTGGCATGCAGAGGTAAAGTGAAAATAAAACTAACAGAATGTTGTTAGAGTGCTATTAAAGCATTGTGCATTTTCACTCATATATATTATTTATATTCATGGTTTGTGAGTATATGTGTGTGTAGGCATATTTAGTACATGAGTTTTTTTCAGCATCTGGCTTAGCACAATTCTGATACTGGTAATAAACCAATCCAGTTTTAAAGCATGTTATCAACAGATTCATGATAACATCACAGATTGAAATCTGGACCATTAAGATTTCAAGGACCAGTTCTAGAACAGGGAAATAATGGACACAGCACTTAATATGTGACCCACAAACCCTCTGCTATGCCCCAGGCCTGCTGGCCTGGGTCACATTCCAATTTCACAGCAGGAAAATTCAATATCCTGGTGTCCTTCCCAAACAAGGACCACACAAAGGCAGGAGAAATCCATCATCAGTTTCTCAACAACCTCTGATGGGAGCAATAAGAAGAGTTGGGAGGCAGGGCACACCAGAAAATGCCTTTGCTTGACAGAGGACAAAGCCTCAGTTTCTCTTGCTCATTTATTCTCTGTAACTTAGAATTCCTGGTTATTGCAAGGTGTCACATGCAAAACAGGGCAATTACCATCTCTAGTTTCTACCCTGCACTCAGAACAGTTCAAATATTTCTTGACAGTAATTAAGTAAATGAAGTTCTGGAGGCTGTGATATAATTGTGAAAAGAGAGGGTTCTCAGATTTCTTTTGTAATTAAATATTTTTTCAACACTTTGCAAAAGTCTCACATCATTTGCACAGAAATAGATTTTAGTAACCGCTCTGAATACACTCTTTGAAGAATTAACTACTGTGTAAAAGATAATGATTTATATTTTCATAAAAAAGCTTACATGGTTTTTAACTGAAAGATCCATCTGAGCAGGCTGCCGAGTTGCTGTCTCTTTTCGTATTGTGGAACAACTAGAAGTCACTCATTTCCTACCCTCAGTGAATTGTCTCAGACTACTCCAAATAGATGGCATTTTTTCTTTCTCTCTTTGGTGATGGGAAGAGTTTGGGTATTGCTAATTGCTCCATGCCTGAGCTCATACACTGCGGACCAAATTAAGATCAGGATTGCAGTTGTATTTTTGCTTATTAACTTGTACCAGTCATGAAATAAGTCAGAGACCACTGTTTCAGGCAAGCTTTTCCTCAGATTTTACATTTAATTCCTCCAGGATACATTTCCTACATGTACAACAATACATAAAATATCACCCAAATGTTCACTAGTTCTGTTGGAAAGCAGATGAAAGGCTTGCCTCCAAGACATTTTACTTTATTGGTAGGAGGAGCATCAATGGGATTTCTAGCAGAGCTAATTAACAAGGAGAGTATCTTGCAAACACTATTCCAGTTACACAAGTCGGTGTAATGCTTTTGAGATGCTATCTCAAGGCCAAATGACTCAATGCAAAATATGAAACAGACATTGCTTCACAGGTGGCTTTACAGTAGTGCCATACAGACGTGACAGTGATAAACTGACAGTGGAACAACTGAGAAATCCAAGCCATTACAAGTCATTTTTCAAATCAACTGGTAGGCTGCCTGGGAATTGGTGAGCCCCAGTCTGAAGAAGGCATGATTTGAAGTCTGTGTACACATTGCTAAAAGGCAGGTGCAATTGCATCTCTCCATCACTGCTTTTAATTAATACCTAACTTAGTTTTATGAATTGATTCTGTGAGTACATCATTAACCAGCACAGGGTAAATTCATCTGGGTGAGCAAGATAAACATAGAGAGATCCACCATGGGGAAGAGAATGTGACAAATGGGTGTGGAGGGTGGAGAAGAATGTTAAACTACAATGCAGCTACAGTGCAGGGTGTTGGGCTGCCAGGAATGTTGTATTTCAAAAAGAAAAGAAAATCTGTTAAGAACAGACAGCAGTCAGAGCCCTGTGATTTTGGAGAAGGAGTTAGAGGTGCTTCTTTGAGAAACAACATGAAATGGAAAATAAAGAAGAGAAATTGTTTTGTCTGGGAAGATAATGTGAGTGGAGGAAGCTCAGGCAGGAATTTTTATTTTTTTTTTTTTATTTTCAAAACAAAAAACCCCACATGGAAATAGTAGCAGTGAAATCAGAGAAAAACTCTTAAGCAGAATGTGTTAGCTGGTTAATTTCTGGTTTTGTTTTGAAAATCTAGAATATGCATGCATTTCTGCTTATGCATGCATGTGTACACAGATACATGCATATATGAGTGCACTTTTTTATAAGTACATGTGTATATTTAGGTATTTGTGTACATACAGACACACACATCCCCTTCATTTCCACACACAGCAGATGTCTGATTGCCATTTCCAGACCTATTGCATGCTTTGAGTACCAGTTGCCACCTGCTTTAAGAATAAAGTGGGATATTGAGCAGAAATTTAATCAATTTGTTCCATTAATCCAAGTAAAAGGAAATCAAGATAAACAATTAGTAAAACCATGCCTATTGCCCCATTTTTATCATCAGAGTATGGCAATGAATGTAGGCACAAGGCTTAGTGATTTTTCCATTTACCAAACAGCCAATAAAGTGGGCAAAAGACAAAAAATAACACAGTAACAGTAATGCAGTTGGTTTGCACCCAAAATGTTCTATCTCATACAGAGTAATTATGAAAATAGAAACATGCCATTCCAGTTGCATGATAAATTTCTCAATTTTCCAAGCACTAAATATAATACAAGGTGGAAAAGTTTTACTGTTCCTTTATTTTTATTCCATTCCCAGGTTTTATTCTACTCAATCAGAGAAACTGTAAACTGGAAAATAGCTCTGGAATGAATTACTGCAGAGAAGCTCACAATATGCTGCCTGAGAATTTTATCAAAGAAACATCACTAGCCCTTTACAGCACCTATGGATTGCTTTTGCTATCTTTCTATCAACACATTTTTTGGATTAAAAATATTTTTGAAAAGATTACCATAAGGCTGAGCCTCTCCATGTCATTATCAATTTATAGTTAGAAGAAAAGTACCACAATTACCTAATGATTTCTTTTTGGGCTTGGGAGACTTAAAGAAAACAATGATGGCAGCAGAAAAAATACTCCACCCAAATCCCCTTTTAGTTAGTTTTTCTCTTGCTTTAAAATATAAAATTAAATATGGAAGTATAAGAGGAGATAGAAGTGAACAGTTCTTATTTCCATTTGAAAATACTTTTTTTTTCTGCTGTGAAATTGGATAGTTAAAATAATCAGCATTAAACATAACCAACAAATAATCCTCATTATACTACATTATCTTGAAATCCCTTTTGCTAACTCTGCCTTTAAGAGCCTTTGATGAAAACTTGCATGTTACATAAGCATAACACTTGACACAGCCTTGCCTATAGGCACCACAAGATGGTTTACAAAATCTTAAATTATGTATATTGTAGGTTATTCACTCCATGAATAAACTATTAAATCAGTAGTTCAAACTTCAGCAGTTATGCAAATCTGTGACTGCAGTCTGTGCTGTAGCACTGAGGTGCCAAGTTGAGGATGACAGGTTCGTGAAGTTTTATCAAAAACCAAACGTCAAATGTAGTAACACAAATACTTTTGAGAGTGTCTGGATGAAAAACTTTCTCAGTGCTGCAATGGTCTTGGTAGACTTCAGACCAAAGATGTATTTAAAAATTACATGTATTCAATGAATTATTTGCTTATGTGATTGTTGCCAAATCAGTAGAGAGAAACATCATTGCAAACTTGAATGAATATTCATACGGCACAAATAAACAATGAATACTCATCATGGCAAGCTGACAAAAATTATGCTAAAATTATGTTGAAATTGGTTTGGGAACAAATTCAAATTCATAGCCTGTTGGCAAATGCTTTGCTGAAAGAAAAAGAGCTACAATTGTCATAAAACCATTTGCATACTTCAAATGCTGCACTGAGTTATTTTATTTAGCCATAAGGACTCTAAGACTTTCAAGTCTGAAATAATTCCCATGGGAAATGAACAGGTTTTAGAAGATGTGCTGATTAATTGCCTTTGGTTCCCAACATTAACCCTCTTAGCAAGACAGATGAACAAGTTGGCTCTACAGATTCTCTTATTTAAACACCATTGCATATCCTTGGATAACATTAGTGGGAATTACAAGATATTAATTTCCAATTCCATTCTAATATAGAACCTGAGCTGAACTTTCATTTTCTTTCCACATCAGCCGATCATGATGGTGGAAGTTTAGCAGGCAGCAATCCTATCCTGGCCTGACTTTTTCCCACCTTTTGGTTCAAAAGTCCCTTCATTCACTGGAGCACATTAACACCTGCTATGCCTCTCAGCCAGGCTCTAACTCACTCAGCAGTTGTTTGGCTTTTCCATCAGCTGCCTGTTATTGCAAACATACCCACTTTTTTTTTGGTTTCATTGTGCCCCTTCCAGCACCAGTTTATTATCTGCTCTATCAAACCATTTCACTTTAAACCATCTACAAAGACAGCTGCATTGTCAGATGCCCAGTTTCCCTTGGAGAGATTTTTCTTCCTGACATAGAACTTTTTGTAGGAGGCAGCTGAGGATGTAGTAAGTTTCTAGAGGCCTGTGAGTTTGTACTTTTATTAGTAACACTGAATTTCTTCAGTTTTCAAGTACATCGCTTGCCTTACATTGCCTTACAAGCACTACTGAATAAATTAGAGAAAGCAAATAATTTTTTGTTTGTGTGTTTTTAGACTAAAGGCAATTTTGAACACAGAAAAAGTGGTAACAACATGCAATTTAGCCACCGTTGTGGCCTGATAACTGATGAGAATGTGTGCTTTATTATATAAGCTGGGTGGTACCTACTTGTCACCATATCCCTGGACATCCTACCCACAACATCACTGTGGCCCTTATTTAAGGGATTGTACTCTACACTTAACTAAGAGGCCTCTTAGAGACAAATTTTCAAGTATCCACAGCCATCACATAGTCAAAATCTGTTTCTTTTATCAAGCCAATAATTTTGCAAATAAAAGCAAGAGGCTGAAACACTGAACTCTATTATAATGCCTTCAGTTACAAGATTTCCATAAACTCAGCAAAGCTCAAACTAATTACCACAGTCTAACAATGTGGAGATGAAGGAGGAAGAGTTTTTTAGAAAGGTGCTTGGAGGAAGAGCTTTTAGAAAAGCAGTATGGAATGAAGACAGGAGTTGAAAACCAGTCATGAAACCAACATTTCATGCCTAATTAAAGCAAGAAAATTTTGTCTATAAAAAATCAACCCCACTGCTGATATATTGAGGAGGAGCTGGGGAAATATTCCCAACTCAATTATGACAGTTAAAATCTTAGAGGTATTTGAAAAAACAGCACAAATTTGATTGAATACTCACTAATCCTGCCAAAACTTTACCCTTCTCTATCTTCTTGGCTCTGCCTTGCCAGGGATTGCAGCCCTATCTGTAGCTTTGTGCTGCCTCCATTCACAAATGTGAGCACTGGGGTATTGTAACAAACCTGGGCTTTTCTGAGTTTAAAAACTGCTTGGGGAATTCACTGCAGGAAAAGGTCCAGGCAAATCCTCTTCACATTTGTACACCATCTGGAGTCCTGTCACATGCATTTTTGAGCATAAGGTGGTAAATGCTGAAGGGCCTTTGTCCCATTTGACTTCAATTTACATGTCCTTGCTCTGTAAATGTCTCTGGGCAGCACTGCTTCCAAGAAACATATCTGGAGGTCTCCAGCCTTCCTCTCAGGCACACTCATCCCACTGTCTCTGCCCTACCTTACCCTCTCCTTGAAGGATAACTAAGGAGTGTACTATCTCTCTTTCACAGCATTGTACCCAGATCATGAACAGCCCCAGAACTCAGTGACCTATTCCAACTGAGTCATGACAAGACCTTCTCATTTCCTCTCTGAAACAAATCCAACAGCAGCATTTAAGATTAAGAAAACTGTCACACTGTAAAATTGAAGTCCTTATTTGCATTTCCTAGAGTCTAATGGCTAATCTGTGCAGTAGCCTATTGTGAACTTCACGCTCTTTGCTTTGACATCAGTAGGTTCTGGATTTCTAATTTCAAAACTACAGCTGTTGCCAAAAACCTTGTCAGACAAATCCAGCCACTTTTACTCCCCCCCTCTTACAGGAATTTGGAGGTGACATTGTTTGTGACATTGTGAAATGGATTTGTTTGATGTGATTCTCTCACCTGCATGTAGGCTGAACCCTTGCAGTGCCTGTGCTACTCCTATGCTCTGGAGCTTTCCTTGGATGATGACAGTAACTAGGATACCAAGGTAAACTTTTATTTTTGCTGTTTGATATCATTGCCAGCATTGCAGAATATGTTCCTTAGCCTTAAGCCAATCACAAATTATTTGTTTTCATCTCCTTTGGTACTCCTTGTAAACACAGACAATACCAGTTCCATGTCAGTAAAACAGATACCTGGTTAACTGAAAACTAGTAAAACCATCAGAATTAAAAACTGAAGGTACAGGCTGTGTCATTTTTGTTGCCAGGTGCTGCTTCCGGTCCTCCCAGTTGTCCTCCTGGCTTCTGGAGGGATTCAGTCCTCCTCAGGTTTTAAGTGCTTTTTCATGCTTTCCAGGTGGGCTTTTTTTGTGGTGTTGTTTTGGGTTTTTTCCCCCTAGTTGCACACTAATTTCAGTGATCACTGGAGAGCTCTGACAGAGGTGAGCTGCCTGAGATGTTTCAGTTGCACCTGAGCATTTCTCTGAGGAGCCATCCACCATTGCCAGGCCAGGCATGTTTATCACTTGCTCCCCTGCTGATGGGACCACAATTATGATGGACACTTTTTCCTGCTGCAAATACACCAAAGGATTTGAAGGAAAGTTTCCTGTCTCCTTTTTTTCCAGCAGGACAAAGTTAGCAGTATGACACTGATGAAACCCCATTTATTTCCATTTAAAGACAATGCTACCACTCTTCTCCTTTACATTTGCAGCTACAATCCCCTTCCTTGTCAATGCAGATAGATTCTGTGCACAGGAGCTTGAAGTTGCTGATATCTTGAAAGGTAGAATAGCCTCTCCTCTTGGCACCTGATGGAAAGAAGAGATTAACAGAATAGAGCCATGCCTTGTATAAATGTACCTGTGTGGATATTCTTCATATCCTTCCTTAATGCTTTATTCTTTTATAAAGTCAATTCATTCACAGGTGAGGAAGATTAGGTGAGGAACAGAAAGTTAAATTTAATTTCCCCCAGTTTCTGGATAGGAATGAAAGCCAGTCAACGCTGAAATCTGAACTCACTGCTGACCCTTAGTGCTGTCAGTCAGATCCTGAGACATGGGTTGAACACAGACATCACAAAACAAGGATGTTGTGGATGAAGCTAATCCTGTAATCCAAGGCACCTGCATCTACAAAGGGCTGCAACGATGTCTGAACTGTCTTGTCGCATGATTTAGGCATGACCTGAAACAAAAGCATGTCAGATTCCCAAGAATTTTGGATGCTGACTAGGGTAGGAGAGTAGATTTATAGCACTAAGTTCCATCAAAACATTTCTTATAGTTGTGACTTCATGTGGAAGTAATATGTTAGGTGAGTTTTCAGTCACTCCCTTTTAATTTGGAGTTTTGTCACTAGAAATAGCTATTGGCAACATTACTGTGCAGTAACTTTTAAAACCCACATCAAGAACATCTCACAGTACAGTATCCATGTTAAATAAGAGGGACACAGAGAGGAGGAAAACCAGAACAGCAAAACATGTCTAAATCTTCAAGACTTTATTAAATTAGAAGCTCAAAGTTAAGAAAAGAAAAAGAAAAGAAAAGAAAAAAGAATTGAAGTCTGCTCTAAAGCTCACTGAAGTCCACAAGAAGACTTTGAAAGGGGAACTCCTGGAAAGAGTTGTTTCAAGGGAAGGGAGCGCAGTTTTTTGCCAGATCNAGAAAAGAAAAGAAAAGAAAAGAAAAGAAAAGAAAAGAAAAGAAAAGAAAAGAAAAGAAAAGAAAACAACCAAACAAACAAAAAACCAAATATTCCCCCCAAATATCCCTCTTTCATACAGTGACTAGAAGTGCCATTTTATAACCTTAACCTTGTTAAATGTGACAGTAGGTGTCACCTGGAATCATAAAGAAAATAGCTGTAAATCCTGATAATTTCTGAGAATTTGACTATTGAAAGCCTGGTTTTCTACTAGGGTAAAAATTTGAAAAAAAATTAGTGTATTCATAAAATCTATATACACTGTCACACCCTGGGGTTGCACTTCTGTTTTGTAATTATAAAATATTTTCCAATCATTAGATTGAGGACTTCATGTGTGGTACTGGGGATTTTACTGGTCTGGTTCATTGTCTCTCAGTAGTTTGCAGCTCAGCTCCAGGTCCTCAAAATTACTCCTTACAGTGCCAGGCAATGACAAGAAAGAGCAGTAGTTGGCAGACATGGCCAGTGGAGAGACAGACTCAAGAAAATGTTTACATGCAGGAAGTTCATGAATGTACCTGCTTTCTTTTATGAGCCAAAATCTGTGTATTAAAGGAGATGAACACACCAGCCTTTCCTGAGTTCTTAATTGCCACGGTTATGGAAGCAGAAACAAAAGCACTTGAATTTATGGAAGTTACCTTCCACTGCTCCCCCCTAAAGTCTTTGCCCTTGTAGAAAGTGACAGAAATACACAGCAAATTAATTCCCTTCTTCTGCATGGCCAAGAGAAACATTCTGATAGAAAGCAAGCAAACCAACCCAAGCCATACCATGATTAAGAAATTATATACAGAATGAATCTCTTTCTGTCTTCAGTGATTAGCTGACAAGTATTCCTCTTGATGTTACCCTAACTGGTGGATAGGCTCATGTCTGAGCTGGATGACCTACTTAACTTGTGTCACTCACAATGATTTCCATGAGTTTGGAGTATTCAAGATATTTCTATCTTTCATTTACACTTTGTTGATTATGCAATAAATGAAGTGTGCCTTTGCCTATATTTTATAGACTGGTGGTAATGAGATCTCCTGATTACCTTTACTACATTATGTATTAAGAATATATAAAATGCCCAATGGGTGCAGATTAACAATCTTGCAGAGGTGGCATATGACTGCCACTACCTACAGCCCACCCTCCTTGTGCCCCTTCATCCACCCATGAGAACTGTGTGAGAGATGCCAGAGGCTGTGCAGCCCTGCTTGTTCTGTTTGATGTGTGTGTGGACCTGTAGACCCTGAATTTGACAACTGCCCTCCCCTGCTGCACCTGCTGACCATGTCTGCCTCCAGGACATCCCACAGCAAAGAGCACCAGGTGCTCACCACCCACAGCCCAGAGAGGTGCATTTATCCATTTTAATTCAGTTTCCTACCAATCTCCTTGAGCATACCCAGTGCCAGTACTTCATGGGATCCAGTTAACAGCCCAGTTACATATTTAGTTCATCTTCTGCCTCTGTCATTTGCAAATCTCAGTTTTATGCTCCATCCATCTCCTCCTCTAATCAGGCAAAAATCACAGCCTCTTTAGTCACTCCTTGTGAAGCAACCCCTACATCCCTTTGATCACTGCAGTTTTTCTTCCCTGTCCCCTCTCTAAAGGCACCATGCTCTTGAAATGTGGCATTCCCAATGCTTTTCCTAATGATGTCCAGAGCCTCATTGGCTTTTCTGGCTGCTGTTGCACCGCAGGTCAGTGAGTTTGGAAGACAATCAGCAATGGCTCCAAAACATCTTTCCTGGGTTGTAGCTGTCTGTCCTGAGTTGCAACAGTGTTTTAGGTTTCATTATCATATCTTCTCTTCGTGCTCTCTCTGTTAACAGCCATGGTCATTTGCAGCTCCCTTCATATAGGCAGCAGCTCCAGCTCTCTGAAGCTGCCCTTCTCAAGCCAGCTGCTTGTGTTCCTCTTGAAACAAAGTAAAAGTCAGTTTGGGCTACCCAAGGCAAGGAGAGCAAGATGTGGCATTTTTGAAATACTTTCTGTGTTGCACTGTACAATTTCTGATTTTTTTTTCTATTGCACTCTTCATTTTCCTTTGTATACTCTAACTTCCCAATCTGAAATTTTATTTGATATTGAAACCATTTGTTGTTTGACATAAAAAGTATAGCCTAAGCAACTTCTTAATTTTATGGCTCAAAAACTATTCCCATTTTCTAAGAAATTTCAGCATATCCAGAAACTATGGAGTACTGTCTTATTTAGGTGTCACCAAATGATAATTTTTTAATGGAATTTGAAGTTCTTCACAGGCATTACAAAAATATGGAACAACATCCTGTATTCTTTTACTCTTTCACATTCCTGTTCCACGCCAATCAAGACCTCAAGCAGGTCTATCAGGATGAGCTGCACACCTGTTCATGTATTTCTACCTTGCTCTTTACCAGTGAAAGGGGTTTTGAAGATGGTAGGGCTTCTTGCAAACACTACACCACCTATCACAGCATGTGTCTCTTGAAACACTTATGTGTTGGAACAAGTACATGAAATTTATGAGTAGGTTTCAATAAATATTGCCCAAGAAGCTCCAGCGTGGCCCAGGTACAACATGTATATCAAGACAGAGTAGGAATATGAAAAAGTGATTTTAAAAAAGGAAAGTGTGCCTAGAAGCAACATTTTATCTAAGAAAGTAAGAAACATTTTTAAAGGCTAGGGATCCCCAGACATTTTTGGAAAATGGAATTAAAAAGGGGTTACAAAACCCTACAGCATAATGTCAGGAGAAGGAGAGAGGGGAGAATTTATCTGAGTCTTAGAAATCATAGTTCGTGGTGAACCTTGACTATTGTTTTCCAAGAAAAGTCAAAAGCAATAAAAGCACTTATAAATGCTAACCTGTAAAGCAGAAAAGCACATCAAAGGAGTCTGGAGTTTTGCTGGAGATTTTTTGGTTGGTTGATAGGTTGGTTGGTTGATTAATTGATTGGTTTTGGGGCATTTTTTTGTTCTTCTGTCAAGGTTTGTAATTTCTTATCATGTATCTATGATATATCACATATTTGTGTACATATTATTTATTAACATAAATATAGCTCAGCATCCATATTTTTGAGTTATATATTCAAAATGTAAATTTCATAAAAATGAAAAAACATATGCCAAGTCAATCTTTAGACAGCAGTTTTGCAAGGGGTATTGAGCAAGAGAGATTTTCTATCTGCTTCAGGAGGAAACCAATTACATCCTATCACATCACTGTTTTTCTTCAAATTGACTTTCACTCATCTGCTGCTCTTTTGTTTGAAGGAGTCTCTGAAAGCAGTATTGATAGTCTTCTTCTACCTAAATAGCAGTGGCCAAAAAAAGAAGAATCGTCTAAAATTAGTTGCCAGCTGGACTTTTTTTTTGGTTTTGGGACTGCTTTTTGATAAGCAGTTGCCTTTTCTTCCGTAGCTTCCCTGTGGCATCTTTAAACATCTGTTGCATTAAAGAAGTCACATCATGGAGCATGCTGGGGATTTGCCTTAAGCTTCACAATCTCTTAAATAATGGCCTGTCCTATTCAGGGACAACGGTATTTTTATTGATATTTTAGGCTATTTTAGGAAGGTTTGGTGGTTTTTTAATCAGTTTTCTAGGGAAGAACCAAAGAATGATGTGTATTTCTGTCAAGAATAGGCCTCTTAACCATGGACCAAATAGACACACAAATCAATGCCCTTGGCAGCTCTGTGAATGCTTGGAACCACATCTATCCACTTCCAAGGAAGCTACTTGTCTGAACGTTCACTGAGTGCCTTGAAAAAGCAAGGCAAATGGCACTGCTGTGTCTCACTGTCTCTTCTGCTCATTTATCACATCTTCATTCTTAGAGAATAGACCAAGGCATGACATATGATGTTTGTTGAGATTGCAGCAGCTCCTGTACCATTAAATGCTTTCTAATAGTCTGTCTAGGGTAGCTCCTGGGCTGTGTGCCTTCCATCATCTCTCTGGCAACCAACTGGCTTTGAAGGAAGGCTTACAAATTGTAAGACCTCTGACTACAGCTCCACTTTTTCCCGTCAGCTGGAGCAGCAGAATGACTCTGGTAGGCAGGCTCATTTGGATGCCACTGATGAGGAAGGCAGTTGTGGGCACTGGTGCAAATATTTCAGGAGGCAGAGCTCAGACCCAGCTGTGATGGATGCCTCAGAGTACAAACTATGTTGCTGTCTCCTGAGAAATTCTCTGCTGTAGATTTGGACATATGGAACAACAGATTGGTGGACAGGGAATCTGGTTAACTCAGTCTGTACATTTACTCACATTAAGTCCAATCAATCTTCCTGAATAATGATTAACATACTTACAGTTGAAAGGTCTACTTTCAAGTGAAATGTCACTGTTTTGTGGTCTTTGGACAGATTGTTACATGCAGGCTGCTAGTAACCTACTGTCATTACTGCTGAGCATTCTGCCTAGGTGATGTGTAGCATATTTTGTCTTTAAAGTGCTCTGTGGTTGTAGGCCTACTTGTGAAAAGAAGGTGTTACCTTTCTTGAGAAAAACAAATGAACAAAAAGTAAAAAAAAGTCTTTCAGCAGTGCAAACAACATTTAACCCCATAATGCTACGAAGGAGACCAAAGCCCAGAACAAGATCAGCTGATGTAGATTCCAGAACACCAAGATGTGACTACTAAATCTCTCAAACATGTCCCCTCCTACCACTTAATGTTGGAACAATGCCTACACTGTTCTTCAGAGGAAATTTTAGGACCATGTATCAAGTAGTAACCATCCAGCTCTGAATAGTATCAAGTGTACATTTAAAGCAAATGAGTAACATCAAACTCTTTCTAAATAAGTTTAGGAATTTAATAAGTCTAATAAGAAAATACCTATCTTTGTCACTAATGCAAAGCTGAAATGAACAGATTGGTTAATAAATAATACATTTCTCAGGATTCCTTGTATAAACTTTCTATTTTTTTCCCCCATCTGGGATATTGTCTTCCATATCTACTTGTAGCATTTTCACCTTGTTTGGAAATTGAAATTCAAAACTATAAACTCATACCATTCTAGAGCTGCAATGACCAAGCAATGACCTGGCTAATGGGAAAGGCAAATTAGAGGTGGCCTGAAAGGTGCTGCAATGAACTGTCTCATGTGCTGCTGTAAATTTAAAGGTAAGTTCTCTTATGCTAGTAGAGTCATGTGCATTTGCAAAAGAGCACCTATGTCTGCTTCCCACTGCTGCTGTAAACTCGCTTTCACTTGCAGCAGCAGCAGGCACAAAGCTGCACAAATATATACATTTATGACTCTAAATATCATACTGGGCTGGTGCACACCGAACAATGCATGGACCTTTTCTGATTAGAGTGAGTTACTGGGAGCTGGGTAAAAATAGGACATGTAAAGTGTAGGTTAAAAAGAGTGAGGAAAAAAGTGAAGAAATGTTTTTTATGTATTTATGTATTTATGCAATTTGGTGCATGTTTGCTGTCATGCAAGATGGACAAGGATACACTCTTCATTTGTACTACAGTAGACAGAATACAAGTGGTCTGCTGCGTTTATAAAGCCAACCTCTAATACTGGTTTCCTTTCATCTCAAATCATGGTTCCTGACTTCTGAAAGATCAAGGATCTGGGCTCTCACTGAACAATTCAAAGCTGTCATTGAATATGGCACATTGGAAAACAGAGAACCATATAGGGTCACAGTTCCTTCCCAACATCACTATGTATTTGAAGTTTTTATGAAACACATTTGCAGATGCAGAGGAGCATAACTGCAGGGTGTTTGAAATAATAGAAGTCTTCAAAATAATGATCAAAGGAATTAGATATAACTATACCTGAAGAGCATCCAGAGGTATGGAAACCTTGTTTATCTGTCTAGTTCAACTCATACATATGAAGCAGCCTACCCAGGTCCTGCATGCATCTCCTGAGAGCTGGAAAGCAGGAGGAGTTCCCTCAGAGCACACAGCAACTACAGCATCTGAAGGTTTGGTTCTCTGTGTGCAGCCTACAAGCTGCTGTCAGAGACCTGCTTAAACTACACAGGAAAGAAGTGCCAGGAGCCAGGAATTCTCCACTGATCCACAAAGCAGAGAGAATGTGGATAACGTAATACCCAGCAGCAACTGGAATATCTTTTTTATTAATGATGGAAACCACTGTTGGAATAATGTGTTTCAAAATTGAAATTGTCTGATTATATTATGAATAGGCCCCAAGTGACCTATCGTTTTGTTATCTATACATATGCTTTTTAAAAATAAAGAGTCAGTCTTGGAAAGATTATGCTACACTTTTGAGTAGTTTACTTTTCAATAGAAATTACAGAAAATAATTTGTGGGGTCCACAGAGACCGTGTATTACACAGTGAATAAGACAAAGAAATAGATACCATTTAAATCAACAAAGAAAAATGTAGAGACATGATCTTGAAATAACAGGAGTTTATTTTCTTTATACTATCTATTCCAAATTGAAGAAGAAGAAGCAAAGTGATAATTATGAGGTATTAAATAACTGAGTGATGTGCAAAATGAAAAAGATTAAAAACCCTTCTAAATCAAAATTTTTAGTATTACTTATAAGCCTCTAGTGTGCTAACCTGTGTACCTGTGTGAAGAATAGAGAGCAAGTTTAGGTACTAACACCACTTCCTAGGAATACTGGTGGTGTGGAAGGAAAACAGGAGACATAAGATGATGGACAGACTCCCCTTCTCTGGGGGGGGATAATGTGGTGCATGATCTGGCTGGAGGGAGCCCGTGCAAAGTTGTCTTTTCAGATATCCTGACATCAGAGCTGTAGGACAGAACACTAAGGCCATAGTGGCCTTTCACAGTAAGTTTTCAGATACCTTCTCTTCAGTATTTGCAAGGGTTCAGGTTCATATACCCAAGAGCCAGCTGGGAAGTATACTGTGAATTTCTTCCTTTTTTTTTTTTTTTTTTTGAACCTAAAACCTAAAGGTTTTCTGCTGAGGATCCTGGAAAAAGCTTTGTGAGAAATAGCTAGATACAACCTTGGCTGCCCTTCAGAATAGCTTGCCCTTTGATGTCAGAAGTGACTGCTGTCTTCAGCAGTGTACAGGCTGGGGGCATTTAAATCAGACAGTGGAACTCAGGGAACAAACTGCTTTCTTTGCCTTAATCTTTTAGATTATGAGAAGCAGAATAACTTCTGGGAATGAAGGCTTCCTCTTTGTATGTAAAACTTGACTTTCAGACCTAGGTTTTAATCATAAGCACTACATAAGCCTGAAAATAATTAATTGGACATTTTGGAGTTGCATGTTGCAGTTCTGGGTAAAAGTGATATATCATTTGGAGATCAGATATAAATATGAAATTGGCTTGAATGACTTCATCTTGTGCATTGGTGTATTGAGACTACAGCCATTAATGACTACAGAATTCCCAGAAATTAAAAATTCAATTTAAAATTTGCCTCAAAGTAGGGAAACTTCAGGAAAAAATAGGTCTAGCCCCCTGATGGTACTGGTGGTCCACTGGCAGTGAAATAGTACAACTATTTATGTTGGTTTTCTTATGTTTATGTTGGCATTTTAAGAACTATAGACAGTTGTACACAAAATGCGTTCACAAGAAAGGTGTTCCTGCAGCTGCAAGGTCGTGGCAGTCGAAGTCAATCACAGCCAGGCTGCCCCGTCACCTTAGCTTGTTGCCACTGTGCCAATGTGTTGATCTACATGTGCAACTGCCTGGGAACCTCATTTTCCACTATGTGGAAAATTGCATGTTTCTACAGAAAAAAACCCAATCCCTTCTGGATAGAAAACAAGGACAAAAGTTAATGTCTGTGGAACAGAGGGGGACGTTATGAGTACTCAATCAGAAGGAAGGGAGCTCACAGCAGTGTCCATGGTTTTATGTTTTCCATACTTATATCTTCATATTCTGGGTTGTGACAATCTGCCTTGAAAGTTTTGCTCATGGCAGCTGTGATGGAAGGAGAGAAGAAGAACTAAAAAGAGAGGGGGAAAAGAGCCTAAGACTCTCCAGACAGCAGCACCTGAGCTAGGCTGAAACTCAGTAACTCCTCCCTTCTTTACAACTTTGCTGTTGCCACGGGGCAAGGGTAAAAGCCAAACGAAGAGGTAGAGCACTGCAGCAATTACTGTTTCTACTGCTCACATTAACAACCAGGGCATGTAGATGGTCTTTTTCCCTTGCCAGATATCAGGAGATAAATGAAATTTCAAGGGTGTGATATGCAAAAATTCCAAGGTCACTCAACGCAAGGAGGATAAATGATAATGAGCTTGGCTATAAATAGCAACTTCAATGACCTGTTGTTGCAATTCTAGGTGAGCTATCAGTGATGCTTTTTCAAGTATTCACCATTAAGAATAATATGCATCCTGTTGAACTTCAGATAGCAGAGGTTGTAGCTCTTTTCCTTCTTTGGACAAAGGGATGAGACACATCCCATCAAGTTGCAGCCACTGAGAGACTTAGTTTAAGGCAGTTATTTAGGCTTCCCCTTTAGCAAAGAGGGATTCATCTTGGTATCAAAGGAACTGCCTTCTGAAGGTGCCTGTTTTCTTTCCAGTTAACAATGAAGGGAGCTTAAACAACTGCCCTTAAACCCTGCATCTGTATTTTAGAATGATAAAGTGTGAATTCCATGATTGTGCTTAGTAATATCCAGTGCCAGTGTAGTCACTAGGCATGACCTTCTATCTCACCCTACAGGGTTAATAAAATGAAGGGTGATACTTGTACTAGATACGGACATCTAAAAAACAAATGTTGGTGAATTCACTTAGGGAGAAAAGGACAAAATTATGGCAAACACCAGGCAAACACAAAGACATTCAAGTGGTATGGAAAACACCATTGAGTGAGTGCAGCCACGTGAGCTGGTTCTCCTCTCCTCCATCAGCAAGGGTCAAGAGGTTGTGTTTTTGTGGGGCATTGTTTGTAGTATTAAATGCAAATGGAAGTGACACAACAGGCAATCCTTTTTGTCCAGCAATCTCCAAGACTCTAAAAGCCATCTTTAAAAGGAAGGTAAAAGCACAGTATAGTCTCACAATTCTAGGAGCTGAGTGAGGCTTTAAAAATAAGACTTCCAAGGGAAGGAAAAGCAAGAAAAAAAACACAGCAACATGACATACGGCACCCTTATCTGCTGCCTCTAATTAATCTCAGGAATGTGAAGGACTGTCCCTTCTCTCATGATAATATATATCAATGTAATTCCACTGTAGTAGTCTATTTTTCTTCCAAAAACCCAAAGGGATGGTTTACACTGTCACAAGTATGGGCCCTCTTCTTCTATTGATTACAAATTTTCCATCTCAGCAATAACAATTATTTCAGTATAAATATTCCTAACTTTTTACAGTACAGGCAAGAAGAAGGTGATAAATGTGATGATTAATTCTTTGTCAGTCATAAACTATTTAAGTAAGGCGTATTCTCTACTGGGATTTCAGTGACACTGAAGGAACATGAACCTGCATTGTTTAATATCAATTTACTGCTAAACAAAGCATCTTCTGACTTCAGTGTGGTTCATGAATAGCAAATTAATCAAATTTGGAACTGTTTGTTTGGTCTTTAAAATGATTTAATCAGACATACCTCATTTAGAACATAATTTAATAAGAGAGGTAAAGTAACAGTTAACACTGCTTCAGTGTTGAAGCAGATTGTTTAGATGAACTGTCTTATGAATCCAATATGCAGTACATAAAAATGCAGACCTATCACCCTGCTCTTTTTGGATCAATAACCTCAACAATTTCCTAATAATATGTTTCATATAAAGCATTCAGACAGAAGTTTCTTATAATTCTGTTTTGTGAAAATAAATATTTGCATTCAATGCACAATTTTAATATACAATGTATCAAAAAGTCAGTAAGGGTCAGATTAATAATAATTCACAAAATCTGAATCATTGATCTCACAGAAGCTACTCCAGCTCATTCCAGTGATGTATGCATCCCCAGACAATGCATTGTAGACGAGGAAAAACGCAACATGAAAATCATTCTTTGTGGAGAAATTACTAGATTAGCAAAGGAATGAGTAGTAACTTGTCAGTAGTTACTCCATAAGGAAGTTTACTCCAGTTTATGGAGCAGGACAAAAATGCCTGGCCAGTCTGGTAATGTTGCCACAGGAAAAGAAAGGAGAGAGATGCTAAGAAGATTCAGGTTTCCCAACAAGTGCTTTCATCACTTTCTAAAATGTATGCTTTAAAAAGTATGTTACAACCACTACAGCAAAAGTGCAAATAATGAAGAAATGCCATTACCTGTATATCTACACTGAAATTATTCATTCTCCCTAAGCAAAAACCTTCATGTTTCAGCGAGCACCAAGAAAGGATTCAGCCGTGACATAATATAGTCTCTTTTTTTCAGCTGATAATTTTTACTACATAATTTAGGATTGCATTTATCTTCAGCCAAGAGATGTAAACTCTTGTTGGGTACCCAAACAGGAAAACTATGATGGGTCAGTCAGGCACACAGTGAAGACTTTACTAAAATGTGTAATGGAATCTCTTCTTGATATCAGATGATGTTTGCATGAGGAATCATCACACTCTCTGCTCTCTCATATTCTCCACTAGCACTCCTGTGCTAACCTTACCCTCCTTGGCCTCTCTTCATGTGTTCAGCATCATATCATGCTCCTCAAACTGTAAAAAAATACCCACAGCTCTGCAAACTCTCTCCCACATCTCACTGATTCTACACTTCTTCCTTTGGATCTACCAGTGTCCTGTATTCTGTCAGACCCTCATACTCAAGGAAGCACAAACAACAATCCTGCTAAAGATGTGCTTTTTAGGTAGTGTGTTTAAAAGTAAGAGGCACTAGCTTTATGTACAGGTGACAGGATAGCAGCTCTTTGTTCCATCTCTGTTTACAGAGACATAAAGAGGGTTGCAGTGGGACAATCCAAACATCTGTCTAGTCTGGGGCCCTCAGTTCAGCAACAGACAACAGCAAACATACATGGAAGAGGCTATAAAGTAAGATAACATACAAAAATGACAGTATATTCTTAAAATTTTCTTAAGATTTTCTCACAGTTCTAACCTTGTAAATACGATTTTTGACACTAAGAAGTAAAAGGATACAGGTGTTAGCTGTGACAATAAATTGATTGGTGGCCACGTGCCTGTTGCACCCCTGCATTTTCCTTGCTCTGGGAGTACACAGGGCAGGATGTTGGCACCTCTGCGTAGTCACTGTGGGACAAGCAGCTTCTTCAAACTAAGTCTGGGAAACAGGAAGGAGGAGGTACGCTGTGATAAAACTTTAGATAAAAAATATCTTCAAAAAGACCCAAAAGGCTGAGGAGAAGGAGATTGCTGGTCATCTTCACACTGCTCCCAGCAAAAAGCAGGATATGGATTATTTGTTGCAATCTCACTCCACCTTTTATGAGGGAGACTCAGCTCCTTGACCTTGGACCTGAGAGCCCTTGGAAGGTTCTTCAGAGCATCAGAGAAAAGAAGGTGACGTCAATAAATCCTCTTGTAAACAATTCTAACTGTATTACTCATGAGGTTTCTCTATATTAAATTTGGATTTAGAGTGCATGTTATTGTAAATGCACTAATAATTTGGACTATTAGGCTGTTAAAATAGCACTGGGGCTTATGTTTAACTATTCCTTTATGCTAATAACAAGGCTTGGAGTGTAAACAGATTCTGAGTGTAAGCACTTTCCACTAAATTGCCATCCCTCTAGGGACTTCCTGAACCAGAACAGAGGCCTCTGGAGTTAGTAGCCATGAATGGCTTGTTCCTACCATGAGTTTTTCCAGTCACTTTTTAGACCAATGCAGATCACTTGTCTTGCAAAGTTGGACATACATTATATGTTATCTCATGGGAACTAGTGAGCTGAACAAGGGCTTTGGGGCCCATGTAGTTTGTAAAATGTGTTTTGCTCTACTTCATATTATAGAAAAGCAGAAATTCCCATATTCTCATTAAGCTTTGCAGAAACTTCTCCATAATTATGAAGATATGTGAGAACAAATGACTGTGCATGTTATTCCAGCATCTTCTTAATGTCCAAAACTCTTTGTCTGTGCTGCTCTTCAGCTGTGTGGGATGGTTTTTTGTAATGCACCTTCTACTGGTAGCTGAAGTGCTCTTACTTCAGTGCCTTGTAGGCAGCACTTTGCCTCAACATGCAGAAGTGAAGAGGTCAGCTTTGAACACAATCTGGAATTCCTAAAGGAGGAAATAATATTTGAGATGTGTGGCCTTGATATTCACCCTTGGCTGACAGGAACTACAGAACAGCACAAAAAAAAATCTGTTAGATCAGCTAAACTCAAGAAACAAACCAGTTCAGGACTCACTGGGGACTCCTTCCTGTATTTGTACACTGCAAGAGAGCTTTACATCCACAGGTTTGTTTGCTCGTGATATTATTTCTCCCTCTGCTTATAAAAGAGTCAGGCATGACTCTGCTGTTACAAAATCCAGACATGAATTGTGACTTCAGTAATTTGCTACTGAGTTGTGCCTCTGCCCTGAACAATATGTATATACTCACAAAGGCAGTGAATAAAATAAAAGTGCCACAAAAACTTGTCTGCAGTTCTTTCTGAAAGAAGAACTGGGAACTTCTCCGTCTGTACAGCAAGCAGCAGGGGCAGAGACCCAGGACACTTCATCAAAAGCATTTTGAAACTGTCTGTTTTCCCTGGGAGCCTGAAGAACACGAGTTTCTGCAAACTCCACTCTGTTCATTAGTGGAAAAAACAAAACCAACACCAGCTTCAACAATCATTGGAAGATATTTGCGTTCTGGTAGTACTGACTTGGACCTTCAGGGAACATAATTTATCTAACTCACCTTTCCCCATCCTCTGCAGTGTTGGTGAATCATGGCTTATGTCCCTTCCTCTGTTTTCCACTATATATACTCCCTTTCTTCCATTATTTCCCTGCCTTAGGCTGCCCATTCATTATGGCAATGATTCACTCTTACTAGGGGTAGCAACACATACAGTAGTGAAAGATGTTTTGGCACTGCTAGCTGTTATCATTATGCAAAAAACCAACAGTGCTTAGTTAATCTTATTCAATATAACAACAATCATCAGAAGGCCACTATTAACTTTCCTGTTTTGGGAAGGCAGGAATGCTATTATATATGTCCTTATTTCAGGAAAACAACCTTATTTTGGACATCTTCTGCTTAAAGTGTCTGAAGTGGAAGGTAAAATTGAAAAATTAACTGTTGGAACTGTTTCTTAACAGGAAAAATGTAATATAGTTCTTCTGGGAAATTAATATTGTGTTTATACCTCCTGTGGATAGGTGATCTAGAGTGGCTTTACAATTGCTAATAGTACAAAAATTCTCACTGGTGCTACAGGCTGGTAAACAATCGAAGCATCATGGTCATGTTGCCAGGAAGGGACCTCTATTTAGTCCACTGTGTCATTCAAAGTACAAGTATCAGCAATTCATTTTCATGTCAGCTATGGCATTGCTGGGCCAGTTCTTGAAAATCTTCAAGGTTTCCCATGTTCCCAGGTAAGTGGTTCCTGTGCTGCACTGACCTCTTAATGGAAAAGCTTTTCCTCAAATTCCATCTGAAGTTCCCAAGATACAACTGGTGCCCTTTGCACCCTGCTGTATCACAGTACACTGCTATGCAGAATTTGTTTTCTGACCTTTGTGACTTTCCCTGAAGTACTGTTGGCAGCTATTACATTGCTCCTTATTTTCTTCCCCTGCAGACCCCTGACCATCCCAGACAGGGAAAGGCTGTTAGCACAACTGCTTTGTTTGGTTTTCCTAAATGAATGAAATTACCTTCTAGTGAAACCTAAGGGAGAAAAACAATGACAACAATAAAAAAAATCAAACTG
This sequence comes from Thryothorus ludovicianus, assembly GCA_013397245.1. Lineage (NCBI taxonomy): Eukaryota > Metazoa > Chordata > Aves > Passeriformes > Certhiidae > Thryothorus > Thryothorus ludovicianus. The sequence continues at coordinate 233,910 of VZTB01013333.1, forward strand.
AAATCCCCACCCAACCATAAAGCAAAACTTTGAAATACTTTATAGAATAATCTCTCGCACAAAATCAGAGGAATTTCTTGTTTTCACATGAAAACCACATTATACTGAACTTTTAGCCATCTCTGCACAAATAAGAACCTTCACAGTACTGTCCCTGTAATATCTGAGACTGGAGTTTGCATTTTAATGGTTTTTAGTGGTATTGAAACAGTGCATCAATTGCTTTTGTCATATTAAGTGCATCCAGCAAATCTCTGTCTAGCACAGCAGTCAGTACAACTATGTAATGTATACAGGATTCAGCACCTACATGATATGTAACAAAAGACGTATTTGCATGCAGGCAACCAACCACATAATATAAGTTAAAAACTGATAAGCTCCAAAAAAACTGTGAGATAACAGATTCAGATTTGCACAGAAATTACTGACTCAATTCCAACACTGGCTTAGTGATCTGAAGCCATCCTGATAATGCCTTTTTTTTTCCCTAAAGAGGAGCACAGAGTGCAAGCTGGCCTGCTGCTCCAAGGCAGTACATAAGCAATGCATATCTCCACACTTCAGAAAGCTTTTTTGCACTAGTTGCAAGTATATAATTCCAAACCCTCTGATCCAATCACAAGAACTGCAGGTCCCAGTGTGCACTGCAGGGATAGTGAAGCCAGACTGAGGGCACATCCTTGTCACCAGCTTTCAGAACACCCAGGAGAAATGGACTGGAGCTCTTGGATGCTGTTTACGCCTGGTAGAACCAAGGTAAACAAGAGGACACCACACTCGAGGTCACTGCATCCATCCCCTACTCTTCTCTTCCCACTGGCACATGGAAGCACTGCTCTGCCTTGTCCAGTACCACCATCCAGTCTTGTTACACTGCTCAGCTTCCCATCCTTTAAGTAGCCATTTTTGCAGGATAACCCCCCTTAGCCGCCCTTCCAAGAATTTTGTGGCTGCTGAACTGTTATTTCACATTTATTTCCTAAAGGACAATCTTCTCTATAAAAATCTGTCTGATTACATGAAAAGCAGTGTGTTGAGGGATTTCAAAAGCTGCTCTTTCCACCTCTGTGCAATGAGTCTTGAGCAGTTTAGTTTTGTCCAGTCCATAAACACAGTTTTCAATTGCTGGGAAGGGTAGAAGACACAGCTTGTTTTTTAAGGATTGCTGTATCTCCATAAAGTAAACACAAATCATCATTGAGACATAAGGAAAAAAAAGAAAAGTTAGTACTGGATAATGTATCTATTAATGATTCTGTTGAAACAAAGACATGTTTTGTTCTCACTGGAGACTGCTCACTTCCTGATATGAAGGAAATACCCTGGGACATCCGGCAAGCAGTTTCTAGAGCTTTCATCTGTTTCGAAAATTCCCTCTGAAAAACAGAAGGAGGACTGTGAGCTGAGATTTCAGAATCCTTGTGTGAGGAAACCTTATCAAAACAGTGTTTGTTCTTCAGGAGAGCAAGGAGATAGAATCTACTGAATGAAGTGAAAGCAGGAGCATAGATTTATATTGTAAGACTTTTGAAACTTGTTTTCAAATTCTGAATTTTGCCTGTTCAAAACAAGAAAATAATTTCCTCTTGTCTGAGTGGAATCCAGAAATAATGGCCACCTGCTGCCTGCTGCTGCTTTACTTCAATGGCACCTTCTAACAGCAACTCCCCTTCAGGAAAGCTATCTTTTATGTCTGAGTGTGGGAGAAAATAAGTTCATTAGCACATTTTCTTTATACACTAGGGATGGTCTTCTGTGTCAGTCCAGGATGTGGTGAGAGGCATAGTTCCTGGGATGTAAGGGTTGTCCAGTTTAATTTTCTCTTCCCTTGTGATTAGAAAATAATCTTCAAGGTGGGGATACAGCAGGCCAAAAAGGGCAGAAATGACAAAGCTTTGTGTTCAGTCTTTGAGAGCTTTCTTGCACTGGAGATTTGGAGACTACTTGTTTGCTATTAGTTTGAACTTTTTACCTTGTTTGTTTTTTGTTCATGCCTTTCTCTTCAGTTTGACAGATCTTAATGTCGTCAGGATTTTTTTCCCTATGAATACTGCTACCAATCCAAACAATTTACATTGAAAAAGTATACTATTCCTAATTATAATCCAGCTAGAAAACATTCCGTAAAGGAAAAAAAGGCGTGATGAAGAAGGCTTGATAAAAACTGGAACCTTCTGTATTTTTGATGTAACTCTTTTTCTAAGATGGTGAAAAACACTGGCTCATAGCAACACTCCCCCATTTCCCAATAACTGCAGCAGGTCTGTGAGTTCTTTAAATTGGTGTCACAGCCATCTTCCCCCTTTCCCAGGCAATTAAACACCAGCGTGTTCAGTTCCTTTCCTCACACAATAATTTGTTGGGGGCTCTTTCTAATTTCATAAAGTTGCACTAGTCTGGCTGTAATTCAATGAATTATTGGCCGGGGGAAAATTACTGAAGCTCATCATGACAACATTTTTCATCAAATTAAGCAGTGTTGCTGAGAAGGGAAAAAGTTGTACTTCCAAGACAATGCACCTGCAGAGAATTAGCTGATAAATGATTTACAGACATGTGGCTAAAAACATTAATGGGGAAACATATACTTTAAATGAACTTGGGTTTTCTTCCAACTCTAAATGCCTCCTCTGTGTGATCTTAAATATTTGGCTGTTCAAAGATGCAACACTACACTTTGTGCCATGGGAAGCAAATTGCTCAGACATTTTTTCCCTCTTGCGTGCTGTTTGATGGTTCTCCTCCCTGTTATTTTGTCACTGACACTAGCATTCACAAATAAATCACCATGGCTGGTGATTCTTTTCCATTACCACTGAAAAAGTGGGAGCATAGAACTATCTGCCTAAAAGGGGCAACCATCTTTGTGCTGTTTATACATCCTTACTTCAAGTAGTTTTAGCTATACTCTGTAGGTTTATGATGACTATTTTTTATTTATACTACAGTAACAGCAAAAGATACCAGCATGTTACTGTCAGACCCTCTGAAGTATTATTTGGATGTCTAACTCCTGTGCTTTGGCTGCTGTGCAGTGCCTGAATGCTGCAGATGGAAGAGGTAGTCAAGCATCAAATTACATTGTTTCCTACAGCTCCCTTGATTCCCATGTTGCAGCTTTTGGGCGGTATGGGGCGAGTAAAGAAGGAGCCTGCAGGAATAAAAGGAAGGTATGAGCCAGTGGAATGGTGCCATGGAGAAATGTACTTTATCCCTCAGTCTCCTTCTGGAGAATTCCTACATGATGCTCATTACTAAACTTTCCAAAATAATTAGTTCCTGGTACCCAAAGCCAAGCACAGAAAGAGCTGGGTTTCTCAGTGTAAGCCTCTGAGAACACTAACTGAGAAATTTTGGAGCTCTGCAATGAACTGCTGTGAGAAAACAAGGAAGAAGAAAGTGATGAAACTCTGCCAGGTGGTTCTGCAGTCATTCCTGTGTGCAGAAGAATGCAAACAGAAGGCTTTGTGGAAGTGTTTGGAAAGCACTGCTGTCTAAAAAAGTCTGGGAGGCAATAAATATTTTGGATCACCTTTCTGTGTTGCTACCTGAGACCTCTAAATTGATCCAGCTAGGATGGGATCTTCTGTGCAAGATTCTCTCTTACTCACCCCTATCCTCACCTTTTCATCTTCTGGATGCATCCTTACTTTCCCCATACCACCTAATTTATTTCCCTTTTACCTACTGCCTCCTAATTCTCCTCTTTATTCGTTCTTCTGCAATGTTATTTACACGCCATACCTTTCCTCTCTCCACATCACAGCTTGGGGTAGCATCAAATTCAGTAACTGTCGGGAAAGTTTTGATCATTCCTTGAGTCCTTATTATGTGCAGTTGCCTTGCTGAGATAAATCAAGCTCAATTGTCTTAAATTTTCTTCTTTCAGCGGGGACATGCAGTATGCTTGATATCCAGATGTTGAACCTGAATCTTTCCTCCTGACTTTAAACCTATTACTTTATGCCCCTGCTTATTACAGATGAAGAGAAGAGCTTATTCACTTGTTTTTAGCCGCAACATCTTTAAACATCCAAAGACTGTTATTACGTCTCTCCTTGACATTTTCCTCTCTAGATTAAATAAACTCAGCTGACTTAACTTTTCCCTGTAGGTGATGTTTTATAGTACTCTTATTGCTCTCTCTGCAATGTGTTTTTGCTCTTTGAAGCATGTCATCAAAAGTGGACATAGATGTCCTGCTGAGACCCTGGCAATGCTGACTGCAGTGGAATTCAGTCTTCTAAGATATAATCCCTTCTTTCTCTACCCATATATAGAGATATAAAAATATAAATTATCTTTCAGTATAGAGGGTTTAGTGCTGCTTTCTTTTTTAACAATAATATGACATCGCTGACTCATATCCTTCACTATATTTTTTCCCCACAGAAGGATTTCTTGCTGATTCTCACTCTTGCTATGTTAACATAAAGGACTGTTCCTGACTAAGTAAGAACTGCTTCTTACTCCTAATGGTAAGCAGCCTACTTTGAAGAATATTCATCTAATTCAACAAAATTAACCAGAATCCTAAGCCTGGATGTCTCTAAGGTCCTTCTTAGTCTGACATATCTGCAGATTCAATAGTCATACTTTCCCTTCTGTTGCCTCCACTGTCCCACTTTCTGTCCCCTGATTCAGGTTAATAATGAAAATTTTATGAAACACTGTACAAAGATCAACCCTTACTGGAATGCTGCTTTGTGTATCTGCCATTCTGACAGTGTCTTATTTTCTAGACAGTTTTTCCCCAGCAAAAAATTAATTCATGTAGTAGTTCATGTTTCTTTAACTTAATTACAGACTAATGGAAGGCAATGCCTATTGAAACACAAGAAGTTTCAATAGTAAAACTCTGATGCTTGATATACACAAGGCTTGTAATTCTGAACAGATTAAGAAGTCCATTTTGGATGTGCCACTTCATTTTCTTCTAGATGCTTATGTACAGTTTACTTGATTATTTGCTCCTCTGTTTTTCTGTGAGTGAAGTCTCTGTTGCAGATGTGTTAGCATACGTGTCCTTTGTACATAGAATCAGTATTTCTAACAGACACTGTTAGTATTTATTAGTACTGGACCACACTGCCCAAGGAAGTGGTGGGCACCTTGGAGTTATTTAAAGATTTTTTAATGTTAATTATTTTAATGATTTTTTTTTAATTATATTACCCCACAGCCTTGTCCTGGCTGCTGCAGTCCGAGTCAGAAGAAACCTCTAGATGGAGCAAAAGATTGTTCTTTCCCTGGAAGTCACTGAGCAAGGCCAGGGGAAGCATAATGGGTCAAGATGGGTCCAGCTCGAGGGAGGCTGGGAGCAAGGAGCCTGCAGCAGCTTCACGGCACCTGTCACACCCCAAGGGTATGTTAGGAACATAGTGACATATACTTGCATATCTTCTGCCCTGTTGAATTTGAAAAGTTAGATGTGTAGACAGTAAGCTCCATGTGCAGAGCTCTTCTGTGTTTGACAGCATCCTGGTCCTCACCAGGGCAGAGTTAATTTTTGCAGTAGCCAGGAGGGATATGGCCAGGACTTGGAGATTATTCTGTACTACCTCACATCATTGCTGGGGGCTGGGGGAAAGGGTCACTTCCAGTTGAGTGAGGGTGGCAAAAGGAGTGGTTGAGTACCACTGTCCCCAAGCAATTGTGTGAGAATCATTTGCCTAACCTGTACATTTTGTTATCAATGTTGTAGGTGATACTGTTTGCCTTCTTATCTCATTGCTGTTTCTAATAGATTGTTCTTACCTCAATTCCTTTTACCTTTTGTGCCTCCAATTCTCCTCTTCATCTTGCCCAGTGGGGAGAGGAACCAGGCAGGGCAAGGGGAAGTGAGCAAGCAGTGCATGGTTTGGAGTGTTTTGGTGGGAACATTAAATTGAGGGATACTATATTCCTGAACTAACAAAGAAAAAAAAAACCACTAAAAAAAGAGAAAGGGGAAGAGGAGTTTCTAGCTAAAGGGATAAAAATATTTCTTTTTCTTTCACTTGTCTGATTTGGTATTCACATTCTCTTAGGTTTAGTTTTTTTACTCTTCAGTTACTTTGAGACCTTCATATATGAGTACCTACTAAATAAAACTGTCGGCACAAGGACATAAATTCACTGTTAAACTGCAACAAGAGTCTGATGGCTTTTTGCTAGGTAGGTCTTTTCTCCAAGAGGGTCCCCCAGGGTCTGTGAGCAAAGATTTGCGTAGCAAGACAAAATCCAGGCAAATCAAAGAGTGCTAAAAATGTGACCTCTAAACAACGAGCACAAAAATAAAATCTCAATACCTTAGCAAAGAACATGAGATTTTTCTGATATCATTTGCACTGCTGTTCAAATCTTTCTGATCAGTGATAGATCAGGAAAATCTCAATCCTACAAACTAATGTTCCTGAAAAACCCTGTCCCACAGCTGAACTTCCTCAAATACTGTATCTACTGGAATCACAAGACAGCTCATCAATTATGATGAGGTAGAATCTACTGACTTTCTAAATATAATCGTAGAATGATTTGGGTTGGAAGGGATCTTAAAAGTTCATCAAGTTTGAGCTCTACTGCTGTAGGTAGGGAATCTACCACTAGACCAGGTTACTCAGAGTCCCAATCAACCTGCCTTTAAATACCTTCAGAGATGGAAGATCCACGACTTCTCTGGCCACTTCTTTCAGTGCCTCACCACCCTTACAGTAAAAAATTTCTTCCCAATATTTAATCTAATCTAAACCTTTCTGTTTAAATAAATTGCCACTTGTCCTGTCACTACATGCTGTAAGAGACTTAAGGATCAGAATTGCCTTCAAGCATTATCAAGGCTGCAGAAGGAATTGCTATAGGATAAACTACCACAGCAGGAACTTCAGATAAGGACAGAGAGGAACGTGCATCAGGAAGGCACTGATTCCTGTCCCAGCAGAGGTGAGCTTTGCTTAGTACCCCCTAGTTAAGGAATCCAGAAAAAATTCTCACTATGACAGACTGTGGGAAAGGAAGCAACTGATTATACACATGCTGGGCCAAGTTATGGGAATGGCATCTACATACTGTGGATATGGAACTTGGACAAGTGATACTCCAGAAGAATGACTTGGGGACCCCCACCACCAAGAGAGGCAGAAGAAGAAAGACCAACAGGATATCCCTGGATCCGTGGTGTGGTGATACTTTTCTGCTTATTCTGTATCTCTGACTCTTTTTCTCTCCCAACTCCCCCTTTCCTATTTCTTTCTTTCTTCTTCACATTCACTGTTGAATAGAATCCATAATATTGACTTTGACATATGGTCTTGTTTGCACCTTAATTTGGGCAGAGGCATCTCTGAATAATCAGATCATAACAATTACCCTTTTGAAATGTCCCCCTCCAGCTTTCTTGTAGGTTCTTTTAGGCACTGGAAGGTGCTATAAGGTCTCTCTGGAAACTTCTCTTCTCCAGGCAGAAGAACTCTCTTAGCCTGTCTTCATAGGAGAGGAGCTCCAGCCCTCTGATCACCTTTGGGACCAGCAGGTCCATGTCCTTCTTACATTGAGCAACCAAGACTGGATGTAGCACTCCAGGTGGGGTCTCACAAAAGCAGAGTAGAATTTCCATTTTGATACCCCTGAAAACTACAGCAAATAGACAAACTCCATGGGAAATTTTCAGTTTCTAAATTTCATATTTTATAAGACATGCTCATTGATATCCTTGAATATATTACTTTTAGGGTCATAGCATCTGAGACCCTCTGTCACTTTGACTTACTGCTCTGATGATTACTTCATTATAGAGGCTTTAGTATTTCAAAAGGGAGGAATTAATTCTTTTAAGAGGAAATATCTGTCCAAGCAGAAAGTTCAGCAAGTCTCTAAATTCTCATTACAGGGATCCTCTGCAGAAGAGAATTTTGCCCATTGGTCTGAAGCTGAATCAGCTGTGCACGTCTGGTCCCTAGCACTCTCTATCAGAAACAGGGCATCTGAGAGTGAAAATGATGATCTCATTCTGGTTGCAGATTAGCTTGAAACAAGATTTCACTAAGTCATGAGTGCTAGAGGGTTTCTCTGGGTTATTGCAGTCACGACTTGTGTGTGTACTGCAGGATGTAGATTGTTCTACACAGGCTCCCAGGCACCAGCTAGGCAACAGAAAGTAATCTTTTTGGCAGAGGGAGCCTTTGTTGATTGCAAAAACTGTAAATGCCAGGGGCTACTCCAGCTAAAGAGCATATTTCATCCTTTCAAGTCTCAAGAGTGCAGGCAGGCATGGTCAGACCTCAGTGCCTTATTTGATCTGAAATAAGGAAGCAGTCAGCACAGTGCTGTTGAACTGGCTATTATCTCCTGTGAAAAACTATTCCCACAAAAGAATTCTTATCTGAAAAGAAGGCTTTGTCACTACAGTATAATACTTTAATCTTTCAAGTATTACTTTAGCTATAAAATAAATTCTTTTAGCTTACAGAGCACTTCAACTTTGCCTCTTTATAATTTTGATGCATGGGAGTGATTCTAGAAAGTTTTCATATCTGATTTGTTCTTCTAGTATATATGTGTCTATCTACAACCTCATGAATGTACAATGTACTAAATAGCCAACTAATCATATGTTACAAAATAATTTAATTTCTATATTAATGAATTATCAAATATCTACTTGATTTTTCTTAACAACTGATCTAGGTTGAAAACTAAAACCATTTAGATGCTGAAAGTAGAACAAGTTAGTAATTATTCTGCATTCCTTCCTTCTCTGGCAAGACACTTTTCCTTTTTCTTGCTTTTTTTACACTAATTTTGGATGTTATTAGGATATTATGTATTAAGTGTCAAAATTTGGTTATACTGTGGGCTTTGCTATCCTGGATGAGCCTTTAAATAATAAGTGCTATTATTTTTGTTTTTTATGCTTAGCCTGAAAATACTATGTCAAATAAATAAAGGAATAATTGAAGCTTCAAAGTCATAGAATGGCTTAGCCTTGTTTCTTCAACACATCAACACATTGAGGTTTTTCACTACATTTCATAAACTTCAATTAATATTAAGATAATAATTACTGATTAGCTAGAAATATGCCATCATATTTACTCTACTAAATGGTACAGGAACAGACTGGGAAGTCATTACCCATCATTAAGTCAATGGAGGAAAAGGAGAATTTCACAACGGTTCTGTTCCATCCATTCATCTTTCATCTGCTCTTTCTTAGCCTGGGCTAATTCAGAAACCTGTTTCATGGATCAGGTCCTCAGCTAAATGGAGCTTTTTGTAAACTCCTTAAAATCAGTCACTCCCTCACACACTCATTCGCTGTCACTGAGGAGAAGAGCAGGACAGAAGGCTGAATAGCTGCAAAACTAGAATAATTATTTCCCAGCCCTCATTGGGAGTGATGTTACAATTATCACATCATTCCCATTTTGGCTTTGCATGTCAGGGGAAATTATATGACACTCTAGTCAGACTACTGCACCACGATCTGGTTTTTTTGTACTTCCAGGTACAAAAACCAGATCATGCAGCAATGTCTGAGAGCTCAGTACAAACACACGCAGAAGGTGAAGAGGATTTTGAGGGAGCTGTGTCTTCACATTATAATTGTTCATGTCCCTTGAGCAGCTATATACACCTTCCACTGCTAAGTAACCAACAGCTGGACAGATCCATCTAAAAAATATCTGCTTACCAGGGAATGTCTGTCTCTGTCTAAATATTCATTCATACCCTATTTACCATAGTGGCAGAAATTGGTACAATTCAAAAGCCTTTACTGTATCACAAATAGACTAAAACCTGCCTGAATTTGTTGTTACATCCTGATGAATGAATCTAATCATGGAGTGTGGTAACTGGAACAGCTCTCAAATTCCAGCTTGACTTGGACAGTAAAAGCAGAATTAGTTCTGAAATATACATATGCACCTACTGTCTATGTCCTTAAACAACACAGCATTCAAAAGACTAACTTAACTGTAAGGACAAAATTGGAACATCCAAAGGTTTTAAGTACATGTATAAAAGTCAAACACGTGAAATATCACACAGTAAAATCCTTCGTGTTTAATTTGCAATGTTATCCTGCACATCTCAGGCATAATGAATCAATTCCTGTTTGTCCTTTTATGAAGCAAGGTCTTTATTACTTTTGGCAGCAGCCTGACTATTCACTATATCTTTTTTCAATGAAGTCCTAAAACTGAGGTGAGAAAATAATCTATTAATTAACCGCAGTCACTGCATTGTAGCATGAGTCTCTGATCAGAGTCTAGATGAGGAGGAGTAGCTGGAGAGAGGTTACATCAGGTCAGTCATTTGGGCTCTTTGCTCAAAGTGTTGGGCTAACAGCTGTTCATGGGATTACTCACAAACAAGACTGTAAAAAGAAGACACTTAAAAGGTAATCTGCATTCTATTTTAGAAACAAAACTAAATCCCCCAATTCTGAATAATCTGCACAGCTCGTTACAAAGCCTTTGCTCTGGCAGTAGTCTCAAAGTTAATTACCTTTTTTTATTCCAGTTTTTCACACATCATTTCAACAATAGTGTTAGTAATTTTATCTTTGATGCTCATTTTAGCTGCTCACCAATTCCTGCAGCCATCTCCCGGGAATTGTGAGATCTGGATGGAAATTTTAACTCTACAGGCTGACTGCTCAGAAAGAAAGCATGGTCAAAGAATGCAGCATTAGACTGTGTTCTTGGCAAGGATTTTTCAATAGGTTTTGACTCAGGTTGGACTAAACATTTCATTCCTTTCCTTGATTGGAGCCAACATTTTTATGATTAGATGCCTTAAGGAATTGTGCTATGCTGAAAAAAGAAGAAAAAGTGTGGTTCTTTGATAAACAGAAAAGAAAGAAAACCCTGTCATGTTGGCTGAGACTCATTAATAGTTCTACTTTTCAATTTTTTATAACTTTGCTGTGTGTTTTGGAAAAATGGGACGTAAGGGAAAAAAAGCATCAAGGCAAAGCTAGTGGTACTGTATTCCGTGTCTTTTTTTTTAGATTAACAACTTTTTATGACAAAATAATGAAAAGTTTATACTGAGATCAGAACATCTTGGCCTCTAGTCATCTGAACACTGATGTACGAGAAATCATACACTGAATTTACAAGATCTATATGCTAAAAATATGAGATAGATAGCAAAATAGAATAAAGATTTATTCTGCACAATAAGCTCAACTGGACCACAAGATTTCCAGGTAGATTTAGGTAAGCAAGGAAAACCAAAGCCTCAAATCATTTCTAATATGAGTATCTAGAAATTTTTTAACTAAGCTACATTTTTACCATGAGATGACCTTCCAGTAGAGCCTGAAGCAATTTCACTAACATCTGACTGTCACAACTTTTTTTTTCTCATACTATTAAATCTTGCACACTTGTGTCATGAAGCCAACAACAAGGCAGAATACAGGTTTTTATCAGGCTTGATTTTTCTGTATGAACCAAGGAGACAGAGAGATACATGCCTAAAGAATCCACACAAGACAGCAGGCTGGCTCTGCCAGATAGATAGCTTACCTAACCAAAATGGAAGGGAAAAAAACCAAACACTGGGATCTTCTGATTCATCTTGTTCTTGTATACCTCTTATGAAGGAAAGTGTTTTGACCATCTGGCTCCAGAAATCCCAAAAGAAGTACAGGCCTTACCAAAACAAAGTGTGCTGCATTGGAGATGAGGGCTGTATAAAGAATATACTTTGCTACAGCACCCTTTTTGCATCTTTTTCTTGGAAAGAAGATGAAGTATTCATATTTTTTGGGCATACCACAATTTGGAAGGCATCAGGCTGCATCATTCTAGTTTAAAATACTGTGAAGCAGTTTCTGTTTCTTCTGTTTTAGTAGCTCTACTTTACATGAAACTACTAGAGAGAATAAACATGCCTCTAACCTACTGACTTCACTACTACCTGCTTGGCAGAAAAACATGCAGCTCACTATCCAGATTGTGCTGGGATGCAGTTGAAGATAAGTCTTTTGAATCCTGGTCAAGTGCTCCAGGAAATACATCTCCTGCATGGGCAATATTTTAAGTAATTCTTCTTCCCTCATGATAATGTATGCTGAACCCTTCAGAAAACATTCATACTCCTTTTCTTAAGAAGGTTCTTCAAATAATCTTCTGTGTGTTAGCCTCTCCTTTTCTCATAATTCTAATAGACCTTCTTTCAAGCATTAGTTCCAGATTGAATACAATTTTCTCTAGCACAGGTAAGCAAAAGCAAGACATTATTGACATAAATGTTTTCTGCTGATGTGATCTATTCTTTAGATGAAGAATCAGCACCTTGGACTGCCTCAAGTACTGGAACATGCTGCAGTCATTGAACTGGATGCCTTTTAGCTGGGGTATTTCCAATGTCATCTGTTTTGCAAAAGGTTTCCTGAATGATAGAGTTTCAGCATGGTCATGATTTGCTTTGTGTACCTGCCAGGACTCTGGAAAATAAAAGCAAAAATATGAATTACGTTAGAGGAAGGACAGGTATTTGTAAAAACTTTTGATAAAACTCATAGCAAAAATATGCCTTTCATTAATAATGTTTTATTTTTCCTTGTAGCATTTTCTATAGGTTATATCTGGTATTTTTCTATTAAAATGAAAATAAGCCCCAGTCATTTTACTTCTCACAGATGTTTTCTTTTACCACATGCTTAAAGTTTTGTTCTGCCTGTCTTCCCCACCTCTCTGTCAATCATTATGCTTTTTTTTGGCTCTTAGCTCTGTCCAATCCTGCAAGAACTCTTCCATCTGCTTGACATTAGGGCCCTCCTAAAGTAGAAACATAAATCTCAATGTGGCTAAAGCATTAGACTAGAAATATTTTTCGGATATAGAATCTATTTCTGCTTCATAAGCCTTCCCAAAAAGTGGAGCCTCACTCTTGAGAGCATGCATGTGATTGAAAAATAAATTGTTTTTAAATAACCTCAAAAGAAGAAAGAATTCCTGCCTGCTTCCTCATATAGGAACTGCTCTTCTCAAGTTACCAAGCACAGTGCCCAATAAAAGTAGCTGGTTCTCACCATGCTGAATGGGAAAAGCAGGAAATTTCACAAATTGGACTTGCTCTAAAAGACGTTTTATGGAGATGCATTGGAAATGAGGAAGAGATTTTAAAAATTGTTTATACAAACAGCAAATAACTACTGGAAAACTTTAAAATGCTTTTAACAAAAATAAAAATGTATACGTCTTTCAGCAAACATAAAGACCAGTTTAAATAAATGCATCTGTGTTTGCTGTTTCAAAACATTTAGGAAGATGTTGATTCCAGAGATATATTAACCATCACTTTAACCTAGCCATTACCCTTCACTGCAAAACTATTCCCATGAGGAGTATGGATTATTATTTTCATTTGTCAACTGTTAAAACATTTGAACAGTTGGAGCAATAGTAATTGTGGTATTCCTATGTCTCATAGTTAGCAAAATGCAGGACTTGTTGGAATATTATTGTGCAAAATCTACATATTAACTGTAAGAAAGAATCTAAAGACCACTTCAAATTCTCCTTTAATTTCTCTACACCCCTTTTAGACTGGGAAATTGTCTAGATAGAATAAAGAGTTTTGTTCTTATGGAAGTTCATTGCTGAGCTTTTCCCAGTGCCGTTAAATACAATTTTACAATTGTATTTAATTTAAAAACAAAAAAGAGAATGGATGGTGAAAGCAAAATGCTGTCCTTTCTGCCAGGTGTCCCTGAGACTTTTCACTGCCTACACTGTGTGCTGAAAATGAAAGGTGTATGTTGGCTGCTAAAAACAAAACAAATAAAAAGAAAAAACAAAAAAGAGAAATTTTCTACTGTGAGAAGTCATGAAGATGACTTAAATGCATATTAGTGTTTTCTGCCTTTAAAATCAGAGTCCATTTACACTGGGATAAAAAGAGTGCTGCAGTTAAGATAGACCTCTGGGAAATATTTCAGCTCTCTATAAATAAGTTCTTTGTCACTTTGTGGACTTTTTAGTACACTTCAGAGTCTTCTATGCAGTCTATCTCTGTGACACCTCTATATGGGGTAATAGAGAAAAATGGACATTCTACAGATAAACGTCTTCTACACCAACTTTTATTTTATTTCCCCTTAGTCACGAATATACCTTCACTTGAAGTTGTCAGATGTGATTACTGATCTGATTCTGACAGCATAACTCTAGACAACAGTCCAGGAATAACTAAAATGTTGAGTTATTCTTTTCCCTCACTTTTAATTTAAATTTGATTTTAAACAAGGATAGCAAAGATTGGAGAAAAATGTAGCAAACTACTGAAGTTAAAGCATAGTTTCAAAGCAGCATCATGTTTACGGCTTAGAATCCTGGGAAGCCTGCAGGAACAGTAGTGGACATGTGGCTATAGATCTCTCTGCACCTAGAGGTTTCAACATAGTGTGCTGCTTGAATAAAGACAAGATGACAAAAGACACTAAACAGGAGAAAAGTTGGAGCACTGACAATTCTGAACAAGTTCTGGCAGAAGCATCTTTCACCATGATCTGGTGACTTGCTCTGAATGTTGGAGGAAGCAGATGCCCCTTCCCTATCTTCTGTAATTTCTTGCGCTACTAAAATTTTATGTTCTGAAAGTTTTTCTCATGAAGTAGTTTGGCAGGCTATAGTCTTGTATTTGACATATGCCCCTCTGTACCATAGAAAATATTCCTGTAATTTCAGAAAAGTGAGGAAAGACACATCTTTTTTGAAAGCACTGTGGATGGCCTGGAGGTTTATTTAGTACCAAAATTTTTATTGCCACTAGTGCAAATTCCAAAGCTTTCAATTCATTAATATCTGAGGGAATTTGCTTAAGTAGAATAAATGACAACTCTTGAGTAAAGATATAATGTGGATCCCACACTTCTAACCTGAGGCAGAGCTGGCTTGAGTCTTTGCAGAAGTTGTCATAAAATTATGGAACAATTTAGACTGGAAAAAGACCTTATAGATCATTGAATCCAATTGTTAACCTGGTACTGCTAAGCCCACCACAAAACTATGTCCCTAAAAGACACATAGACATGTCTTTTAAATATCTCCAGGGATGGTGCCTCCAGCACTTCCTGCGCAGCCTTTTCCATTACTTGATCATGTTTTCAGTGAATAAATTTTCCCTAACATGCAATCTAAACTCTCCCTAGTTGAACTTGAGGCAGTTTCCTCTCATCCTGTCAATTGTTACTTGTGAGAAGATGCCAGTCCTAATCTCAGTACACCCTCCTTTCAGAGAGTTGTAAAGAGCAACAAGGTCACCTCGTGCCCCCTTCTGTCCAGGCTAAACAACCCCAGCTCCCTCAACCACCCTTCATCAGATTGTGCTCCAGACCCTTCACCAGCCTTGTTGTCCTTCTCAGGACACCCTCCAGCAGATCAAAACTCCAGCCCAGTTTGGTGGCATCTGAGATCTGATGGAGGGTGCACTCAATCTCCTCATCCAGATCATTTGCAAAGATATTAAATAGGTCTCGCCTTAACACAGCCCTGGATAAGACCACTACTGACTGACTGACAACCTGATTTAACTCCATTCACCACCACTCCCTAGTGGCCATCCAGTCAATTTTTTTACACAGCAAAGAGTGCACATCCAAGCCATGAGTTTCTCCAGGAAAATGCTGTGGGAAGTGGTGTCAAAGTACCAATGTTCAGGCAGAAAACACCCACAGTTTTTTCCCTCATCCATTAAGCACATCACCTTGCCATTGAAGGGTTAAGCAGGACTTGCCTTTCCTAAACCCACTCTGGCTGGGCCTGATCCCCTGGCTGTCCTGCAGGTGCCATGTGATGTCTCTCAAGATGACCTGCTCCATGACGTTTCCCTGCACCAAGATTAGGCTGACAGGCCTGTAGTTCCCCAGATCCTCCTTCCGACACTTCTTGCAGATGAATGCCACGTTTTCTAACCTCCAGTCACCTGAAACCTTCCCAGGCAGCCAGGACTGCTGGTAAATGATGGAAAGTGTCCTGCTGACCCCTTCCACCAGCTCCCTCAGTACCCATAGGGGGACCCCATCTGGCCCTATAGACCTGTGTACTTCTAAGTGGTGCAGCAGATCACTGACCATTTCCCCTTGGATTATGGCGCCTTAAACTTATAAGTATAGACATACTTGAAGTTTTCTGTCCAGAGGAAGTGAAAACTTATTTTGCTGTCATTCTGAGAAAATAAAATAATTTTTTTCATAGAAAAATTACCTTTTTTGAGGGAGACTAGCAGAGACTCAACAGTGACTGGAAGTGATCTGTAAAATATCTATTGACTAGCGATGGAGAAACAAAAGGATCTGGTGTGAGTTTTCTAGAACTGATTGCTCCTTCATGACTCCTTCCTTTAGATATTCAGCCCTAAGCTGAAGGAGTCTTGCACTGGCAAGTAAAAGCAGCTCTACTAGGTTGATTCAGAAGTCCAACAACATGTCTTATTTGTGACGATGACCAAAACTGGGAAAAAACTGATCAAAAACAGGGTGAGCATATTGCAACTCACAAAATTTTGGGTTCACCATCAAACAAATGGCCAGAGTCTTGTGCCTTAGAGCTGGCAGTGCAGGGTCCTGGGATGTGCATGTCCTGCCTTGGCATGAGCTGTGTTTAATGGTGGTGGTAATCGTTTGATGGCCATGTGCCTGTGGCCTCCTCTGCTCTGATTTCACTCTCAGAGTACCCAGGACAGGAGGCTGGCACACCTGCTTAGTCACTGTAGAAAAAATAGGACCCCTGGGGAAACAAGGATTGGAGAGGGCACATTGTGTGTCTGGGAAGCATAAAGAAAGAGGCAGGTTGTGATAGGAAAACTCCAAGACTGAAAGAGGGACACCCACATCACTGTGCCCACCTGAGAGCTGAGGATGCTGATGATTTGTTCTGATTCACCATTCATTTTGAGAAGCCTCAAATCTTAATTTTGACATCCAGAGGGACACAAGAATGATGAACACAATACCAGAGAAAATGCATGGCTATAAATAATTTTCTTGCATAACAACTTAAGTAGCATTATTAATGATGAAAAACAACACAATTTTTGCAGTAGACTGTTAAAGTAGACTGTCAAAACATTAGCTAGGCTAACAAAAAATTCTTGATTCTATATACACCTATATCAAGATGCTAATTGCAAAAATATTCACTGTTTCAGCAAATTCTCTCCCAGCATTCCAGAGCTTGTGACTTGGTGACCACCTGGACCAGATGTGGTCATTTGGTACTTGATAAGATCGAGTGAATTTTCGTCCCTACAGAATTGTCCAGATGACCCTTAACTCATACAAACTTCCAGCATTCACACCATCTAAGGAAAAGGAATTTAGGCGAGCTACAGGATGCATGGAAAATTGTCTCCATGTGTTTGTATGAACTTGCAATCAGCCTATTTTTCTGATGTTTCCTAAGTAGCCAAGCAGCAACCACTACCCTTCTTTGTTTGCCCCTAGCTGAACTTTCTTGTACCTCCAGAGGCTTTTGGTTTGCACCACAATTATACCATATGGATTTCTTTTAGGACGTTGCTGCTTCCTCATGTCTGACACAGGCCTCTTGTCTTCCCTTTTTATCCTTCCCTAGAGGAGGCAGGCAGGTTTGCTCTGCAGATACTCGTGCCTCCTCAGCTGGTCTATTATTAAGAAGTTGCCTTGCAAAACTGACTGGCACTCCTGGGCTCCCTGTTGCTATTTTTAGCTGGGAGCTTAAGGCTTGAGATTTCATAGAAAATGACCTTCCCAAGGAAAACAGCATTTGTAGATTAGCACAGTAAAGTAGGAATTATTCCTGGTCTCAGGGAACTTGTTTGGACCAAAGAAGCTTTGGAGTCTCTGGATACGTGAGGTACCAAGCACAGGAAATCACAAAACCTGTTAAAGTTTTCCATTTTCCAAAGTAAAATGCTTAATTTATTAAGTTAGTTACAGGGCAGTTTGGAGAAGCTTTAAATACAGAAAAGGTGCAAATCGTACAATGTATGTCTCGCCGAAGATGCATTGTTAAAACCAGCATCTGGAAAGCAAAACCAAGGAGACTCAAATTCAGATTGCTGAGCCAAATGCACTAAGCACAGAGCAGAAGAGCAGAGGCGAGTGGAAGTGGTGGAGAGTGGCAGCCAACGCTGATCTCAGAGCAGATAATCAGCTCTTCAAGGCACTCAGGCAGTGCCTGCGACAGGGTCCCTCTGGCAAAGTAGGTAGCCAAGTACTGTCTAATGGCTACTACCTGAGATTATGCATGAATAGCTTTGGAGAGGCTTTGTCCTGAAATGACTCTCCAAAGTTTGTTCACAACCACAAATACATGAGTAGTATATTAAAAAAAAAAATTAAAATGTAACTTTGTATTGTTTGTTGCAATGTTTGTTTTAGATATCTAAATCCTTTCCAAACAGTTATGTAGGCCTGTATGTAAATATCTTTTTCCAGCTTTCTAGGGTGGTAGGAAAAAGGACAAATCATAACTTGTGCAATAATGAGCACTAATTACATATATTTTTATAGAATTGAAAAAAGAAGAGCCACTTTTTAAAAACATAAAGATTTCAGGAAAGTGCATTGTGCCAATTAGATTTAGTGGTACCATTAGGAAATAAAATTGTGTTATTCAATTATCAGTCACATTTGCAGACATAGTTCCCCTGGAAACTTGTCAAAGATTTAGAGTACACCTATCAGGGCAAAAAACACAGAAAAAGAATACTTTAGAAACAATTTGCAATTAAACATTACTTTCATCAATGAAACTAAAAATTTGGAAAATTTCTCAGAATAATCTTTTATGCCTGACTAAAATTATATAATATTCTACTTGTGTATTACTTGGTATATCTACATATATGTACATACACAAATATAAATGTAACTGATATGTGTACCTATGTACACGTATTATATGTATATACTACATTAGATAATGCTTTTACTTGCAGTAGGTTTCCAGAAATTCCTTTTGGACAAAAATAGGACACAGATGTTAGGAACAGAAGCACTCATGTCACTTGTTCCATGTGTAATAATGATCTTAGCAAGAATGAAGATGAAATTTCTCCCCTAGATGTTTGGTAGCAGACAATCAGATTTTGGTTTGTTTGCTTGCTTCTCTTGCCTGATGCACCAAGTGCTTGCCACTGGCAGAGTTTCCAACTCAAATTGAAATATATTTAATATAAGCTTGTAAATCTATGGCTCCAGTGCAGCAAAAACACAGAGAGACAGAATAAATAATTTAATCTAAGGTTTACTATGCTCTTAAATGAGAGTTTCATGCATGGAGGAAAGATTGTCTCCCCAGTGTATCACCTAGGATACATACAAGACATGCAAAGCATGGATATATTTTTATAAAGGAGACAGTAATTTATAACTTTTTTTTCTACTTCAGAAAGCAAAAGAAATTTTGCAAGTATTGACTGTTAAATAAAACAGTTTCTTACATGATATTAGAGATTAGTATGATATTACAGAAGAAAACATTCAACAAGATTTGCTATTTTATAATATAAGGAGTTTCAGTATTGTAAAGAAATCTGAATGTGTCCTTAAACCTTTTTTCTACATTTACTCAGGACTTCTCCTTTCCATATCTATCTTGTTTCTCTTCCTGGCATCAGAAAAAAATATTAACATAACTTTTCTAATTATATCTTTACAGAAACACTAGGAATAAAGGTTTGGTGCTTACTATTTTAGAGCAATAATCTGATTTATCTGTTAGAGACTTTATTCCTGTTAGGTTCAAAATGCAGCCATGACTTGCTAGTCAAACAAAGAGAAAAAAATGCTTACAATACTCTCTCAAATACAGAACACTGATTGCATTTTTTTATAGCATCATCATTTGCTATTGATTACTCCCAAGGAACACCAATCTGATAGAGAGGCTGGCAGTCTTCTAACTTCTGTGTGTGTGGGGCTTCGATACATTTAAAGACATGCTACAAGAGGAACATGCTGTGGGGAACACTGCAATGAACACTGGTTCTTCAACTCCACTGATAAATATGACAAAAAATATTTTACCATTTATGTTCCAAAAACATCTAGTAAAACGTAATAAAAGAAAAAGTAAGGATGATAAAAGCGTAGGCACACAATGCTACCAGTTTAATGATGTTTCTTCTTCATATTAGTAGCAATCCCACAGATGCCTGAGGAAGCACATTTGCCTTTGTTAAAACAAATCCATTCTAGAAACTGTTCTGACATCCATCATTAAAGCAGTTTATGTGAGTAGTCTTTCTTACTGTATTATTAAACCATTCATTAACATGATAGATAAAAACTCCATTCCACTGAGAATCTGCCACAGCATTATAGAAATGTACCAGAATGCTTGGCAACGATTAAATATGCCATGACAAGAAAACAGTGGAACAATGTAACTTAACATTAGGCTTTTCCAACTGTGGAATATTTCTATTGTGCCTTTTAGCATTCATACCAAAGTCAATTTCCTCTTACAGTAAATAAAGGAATAAATAAATTCCATTTGTACCAGAATTGAATCTAGGCAGTGCAGCCTGCACTGTGATTGCTAAAACATGACAAAAACAAAGATGGAAAACTCTTAGTTACAGCACTGACTCATTTTAAGTTCCAGCTCTTAAATGCGCTTGGGCAGCCTGAACTGTATCTCTATAATTGAGCAAATAGCAAATGACTGTACTTAAAACACCTGAAACTGCACAGGCTTTAGAGAGCAATGTCTTTAGGCATGAAGAAAGACATCACTAGTGTTTTCTTTCTTCAGTATTCTCCAGGGAAAACTATATTTTTAAAATTGGATTTATAGGTAATTTTTTCACACTATTACTGAAGTATTTAAGCACTTCACAGCCTTCATCATCTCTTGTAGTGTCCCTGTTATACCCTGGAAACAGACAGAACAGATTCAAAGAATCAGAAAATCCCTTAAACTGAAGACTCTGTAGTCTAAAACCCCTGCTCCAAACAGAGTCATCTACAGCAAGATACTCAGGGTCCTGTCCAGATATCACAGTGGATGGACACTCCACAATATTTCTGGACTACCTGTTCCAGTGGTCACGCAGCTTCACAGTAAAAGAAGTGTTCTTCTCAGTTTTAAGTAGAATTTGTAGAATTTCCTCTGTGTGTTTCTGCCCATTGCCTCTTGTCCTGTCAC
Source organism: Thryothorus ludovicianus (assembly GCA_013397245.1). NCBI lineage: Eukaryota > Metazoa > Chordata > Aves > Passeriformes > Certhiidae > Thryothorus > Thryothorus ludovicianus. The sequence goes on from VZTB01013333.1 coordinate 255,044, forward strand.
TGGGCACTACTGAGAAAAATCTAGCTCCATTTCAACTACATCCTCTTTGAGCCTTATCTTCTTCAGTACCAATTCCTCACCCTTTCACCATGCACCTTTTCACATATGCTGCAGTCCCTTCATCATCTTTGTGGCTCTTCATTCTTGCCCCAAAATGCCCATGTCTTGTAATGGGAAACCCAGCACTCCAGACACAGCCTCACTAGCACTGAGCAGAAAGAAACCTGCTGGTAATGTTCCTCCTAACAGGCCCAGAGTGCCCAGGGAACAGGATAGAATACTCTTACAAATTAAATAAACTGTACATCACCTTGGAAATGAGCTTGTAGCACTCAAAACCAGAGCTCCCATTTCCCTGCAATCCAGTCCACTGACTAGTTCAAATACTGAAGTTACCAATCCTTAATAATCTGGGTTAGAAGGGACCAGTAAAGGTCATCTAGTCCAACCCCCTTGCAGTGAGGAGGGACTTCTTTAAGTTGGAATACCTCCAAGGCTAGGGCATCTACCACTTCTCTGGTCAACCTGCTCTCCACCTTTTTTATCACCCTCATTGTAAAAAAGTGTTCCTTATATCTAGTTTAGGCCAATCCTCTTTTAGTTTAAAATGCTTATCTCTTGTCCAATCACAACAGGCCTTACTAAAAAGTTTTTCCCCATCTTGCTTACAGGCCCTTTAGCTACTGGAAGGTACTCTAAAGCTTCCCTGGAACTTTCTCTTCTCCAGGCTGAGCAGACTCAGACCTCTCAGCCTGCCCTAAGAGGAAATGGGTTCCATGCTATGTGCTTGGGCAAAAGACCAAGTTCTTCTACAGTATGTCCTTCACAGGGAATAGTGGTTGGAAGCAGTAATAGATAACACGAACTGCATCAAAGCCTGAAGGAAAAGGGGTCTGTAAAACTCAGAAGATTTCAAGGCACTGCAAAAGTGACATACTAAAGGACATCTAAAATATCTTTTCTTGTCTACAGAGGGAAAAACAACTAATTGAGATTTCTAACAGAACTCAAATGCTGGCATCAGAGAGATAGCTATGCAGCATACAACAGCATGAACTAAGCCTAGGCTGGGAAGGACACCCTATTTTGCTCTGAATCTCTGGTTTCTGGAGGGTGAATGGGCTTCTAGATCATAGTGCTGTCATGCATCTTATAGCATGAAACAGACACAGCCCAACCCACCTGGGATTTCAGTGCACCCTGGAATCTGACATGCTATACTTTGAGGACTTTGGTAAGTAGTGTAGGAGATTCACATGAAAAGGGAGAGTGCAAGAATAATTACATATATAAATTTTTGGTACCTGCATCAGCAATGTGGATCAGAGGAACGTGGCTTAAGCACATACTACTGCTTCTGTGGTTATTCAAGTGGTTTCAGAGGTACCTGGATTCGGAAAATTTCAACACAATACTATCTATGGCCAATTTACAACTGTGCAGTGAATTGCAGTTGACAGAGCTAAGAGAATCTTCAACACTGAAGGATATTACTGCAGTCAAGCTGCATTTCATGGTCAAACTGCTCAAAGTCCTTGTTTGGCCTTTATTTTTCTTTTATTTGAATCCTGTAAAATCATTATGTTTTTCATCTTCGCAACACTGAGCAGAGGAGCGTGTCATTACCCTCACTGCTGATATGTTGAGATGCACAAAGGCCAGGAAACAATTTAAGCACCTGATTCTTCAAAGCTTCTTTATATTCCATTGAGCATTTTTGTTTCCAGCACTCAACCTACTTAGATGTTTGACGTTTTGCTCTTGTACATGGACTGATCCTCTTTTGACTGTACTTGTGCACCTTACTGAAACAAGATTTGGAGGCTTGTTCAAGAACACTGTGTGCTCACCTCACTCTGTCACATTGCTTAGCATGGTCCCTAACACAGGTTTGCCCACACCTACCCACAGCCTCTGTGACAGCTGAACCAAAGACCAAGAGCAGCAGGCAGTATGGACAAGACTGTACTGATGCTTTAAGTTTTAGCTTTAATATTTTTCAGATTCTGCGCTGTTTTAGCATGTGGTTCTGGGTTTCTTATTAAGTGCTGGTAAACTCTCTTCACAAAGTAGGTAGACAAAACAATTCCTTTTCTAGCTTGGGACCAAAGACAACTGATACAAACTTCAGGCCCAGAACATAAACAATGGTGAATTGAAGAGAGAAACACAAGGAGGATGGAGCTTCATAACCTGAAGCTATAAATTGAACAATTAACTCCAATATGCTGATGGACGAAAATTTATAAAATTGTGCGATCTCGTGGTCGGTTGTCCATTTTTTGCGACCATTTTGGGGTTCCTCTTGGGTGTAGCTTGGCTGGGCTCTTGTACTTCCCAAGGTGTAACCACTGGGGCCTTTTAATAAATACCTACTTTATTCTTTTGCTCTGTCTAGTCTCTGTTCCAGGTCAGCCTCTAGAAGGCATCCGTATCACACTTGTTTGACCTGCACTGTCCTTCAGTGCACTTGCAGGGGACTGTGCAATTGAAACCATTTTTATACACTGTCATGCATGGCTTCTGTTTCAGCAATAACCAGCTGCCTTTCAGCACTCTCCTTGCCTCACACACTATGAAGTAAAAGGTAGGCAGAAACCTGGTATTTACATCCTGGAGTCACAGAAACACCCCACAGAGGAGACTTGAGGCTAATTGTTATGTCATGAACACACACAGGTCAAGCCAGCCATGCCATATGTACAAAGCTCATGGCCACAGGAGACTCTTAATCCCTCTTTAACGTCTTGGTAGAGACATAGCTGCAGGTGAACCATTGTCTCTAAATATAACACGGACCCTTAGGTTAAGTGTGCTCCAGCCAGCAGAGCCAAGAGGCATGTCCTAGCAGGAGCAGTGTCTCCTACTCCCTTGCACTGGGATAATGATCTGTTCATTGTTGAGAATGTTCTCCTAGAAAAGCACTAATGTGGATTTGAATCTTCCACTTGTTTTTTCAGAGGAAATGGGATCTTTGATTTCTGTTACCTAGCAAAAGCTTCCACTCGCGTAAATACATCAAACTGCATAAGTCAAACTTCAGAGCTGTGACATTAGCCATTATGGCATACAACTGATCCTCTCCAAATTATTAAGTGACTTGCTTAGGGCCACCTCTGATATCAAGGTACAGAGAACCAGACTTGTAGGCACAGATGCCATCCACACAGCTGCTCTCCTGCTTCTAATCAGGAAGTTTGGCCCTTGTTTGGCCTGACCAGCCATGGTTCTAGAGTCACTGTTAGAAATGTACCTGTTACAGGCATCTCTGCTTAGTCTTTTGTAGGCTCAGATGAAGGAACACACAAAGACCACCCAGGCTAGGAGTCCACAGGACACACATCAGTGAATACTAATCAGAGCCTTTCCTTTGCAGCCACAACCCACATATTTGGAAAATGGCTTTGTCATACCAGCTTAAGCACCTGGTTTCCAAACATGACAGATGCTTAGGTATTACATCCCAGGTAATTCCTTTTCAGGTCCTTTCCTTGGAGAGCCGGCTACCAAAGCCCATACGCATCTTTGATGCACTTGTGGATTTTCTTTGACTTAGAACAGAACAGTTGCACGTAAATTTATTTAAATATTTAATATCCATCTTTCTCAGAGTGAATAGCAACGCTCTCTAAAGTTTCTTAGTTATGTACCCACAGGAGTGCTTTTTCAGTCTTCCCTGTTGCTGTTAGCTAAATGTGAGAAACGTGGATTATTGCTAACAAGTGTGTGAGCTCTTCCCTCTGATTTGTGAAGTTCCAGACATAATTCTTTGGTGTATACTGCTCTGCCTGACCTCCTCTTTCTTCTAAACAACATTGAAACTACTATCACTGGCTCAATCTCCCCTCCCTATTGTTCCTTTCTTCACAAGCTCTTTTTCTCCCTGGCAATTCAATTTTCTGAGCTTCTGTGGTGTAATTTTAATCTTTTCTATGGTTTTCTAAGATTTTTTTCAAAGGCCATAAGGTCTTCTCTGACAGGTCCTTCCTGCTGCTGTTTCCTGTTCTTCAGGCTTAATGTGGATTGTGTAAGTTTGTGGCAATTTAGTTGAAATGAATGAAAATTTGTGCTAAATTACCAGAGCTCAAGGGCCTGCATTTCCTCTTTATTTGGGTAATTGAGAGAGCCTAAAGAAGTATCATAAATACCTCAGAGTTGCTCACCACGCAGAAGTATTTTAATCTTCACAGTTAAATCTATTCACAAAATGTCTTTTGCATTTTCTTTTTTTTACACAGCAGCCTCAAAGCATTCTGCAAAAAAAAAAAAAAAAATACTAGTTTTATGTCAGGGTGTTTTAGGAGACAAATAAAGAGAAAAGTACCTGCAGTAAAGCTGATTTACCTGTGGTGCAGCAACAAAGAGTGAAGTAGCTCTCTGAGAGAGCCACGCTAAATGTTGCAGACACCCTGCCCAGAGAAACACCGTGCCCTGTACCTCTCCTGATTCCTCCAGTGAAGGGTACCACGTGTCCTTCCTCAGCTGCAGAGAATGACGTGCCAGCCATCTGGCCCAAAGGCTGCCTGGTGTCTCTGAGTGGCAAATCTGTCTGAACTGTGGGAAATGATGGACACTAACTAGCAAGGCAGATTTCCTCCCTGGCATACATCAACCATCTCCTGCTATTTTGAGAACTAAGTAGGACTCAACTGTGTTGTTTATGCAGCTGGAGACAGAGTTTTTATGCTTTATGCTTTCCCTCTGACCAATACAAGATTTGCTGAGACTCAAAATAACTTTCCAGGAACAATTTAATAAAATCAGAGCAGTCAGGAGTGCCAGCTGTGAGTTTCAGTTGCTACTAACTGTACAATCAGTACATGAAAATCAGATACAAAAAATAGGTCTTGGGCTTTTCTTTTTTCTCCTTTTTAATCTGGAATGTATTCAGACATCTGAGGAATTGTTAAGTTTGATATCAGCTGTTTCCCCAGCTGTTTCTACTTAGAAAAAGCTTGTAAAATCTGGACTGTGCCTCCAAAGGCATCTCACTAAGAACTTGAAATACCACAGCAGTGAAGAAAACGCAAAACAGTCATTGAGCCACTGAATCTCTACAATCAATTCTAACACTTTAACAAAACTAAGTTCAGTTTCAAGCAAGGAAGCTTTACTCAGTGACAGACTAAAAAAATATCTCACTAGTTAAGATCGGCCTCCTTTTTCTCACCCAATCACTGTCCTCCATTTCTTTTTGTCAGGAAAAAAGAACTAGTAAATTTAATTAAAAGACCTGCTAAAGCAGAAAAGAATACTTCAGTCATATGATCTTCTGAGTTCTCTCCAACATCATCTTAGGTAATGGCTTATCACGTAACATTTGCTTTATTTTCTCTTTAGCAGTAAGATATTTCTAAACTTGTGCATCCCATCTGTATCCATTTTCACAATGACTGAACAAATGCAATTAGTCTGCAGTCAGCCATGTAATGGTCTCCTACTACTACCACTAGGTATTTTTAGTCCATAGATTCTCTTATTTCTCAGCTATGCCTTCTTTCTTTCTTTCCCTAGCTTACATTTATTATCAGAATTGCTTTTCTCCCTTCACTGCCATTCTGTGTTATTGAAAGAATCTCATATACTTTATCTTTTCATATTTCTCTCATGGTCACCTCATTGCAACATACAGATGGTTGTAAAAGGAGGAAATTTTTCATTAAAAATATTGCTAAATTTGCCATTTATTTATTCTCAAATTCTGTATTTTGCTTTGTTTCCTAGTTCTGAGCAGTCTGTCTTCTACTCAGACTCCCTTCTATTGCTTACTATGCTTTCACAGATATATGAACCACTGGAGAATAGAAAATCTCCATGCCAACCTATTGAGAAAGGAGTTCAGTTTCCTTCTCCCACAACAGATTTCCAATGGCCCACCCACCTGGCAGCAGAATGCAACACTGTTCTTTTTTAAGTCCAGATTGCAATGCTCTTATGTCCTGAACAGAGCAGGGATGAACTGTGACTTTGCGCGTGCTCCTTGCCTCTGACGTGCAAACCCAGCAGCCTTTCTGACTTAGCTTCAATCTGTTAAAAACAAAGACGTGTCACTAACTCTTCTTTCACCTTTCAGAGTGTTAAATAGGATGTGCTTTGAATTCTCTGAATTTGTCAGCTGGTTCCTTCACCAAACTAAATGTGTTGCTCCTCTGGCTTTATGAATGATCCTGCTTTCCTTAGAGCTGCCTTGTGAACAAGACCTTCTGTCTTTCAATGTATTTAATTTCTGATTTTGTGGTCCGATTTTGTGCTGTATGTGGAATTTCCTGTTTGTTGAGGTGCTGGTGTTTGCCCTTTTTCTGTTGTCATTGTTTTTATGGCAAATTTCATTATTTCCAGCTTCTTTTTCAAAGTACTCCTCTGATAAATTGTGTATCCTCAGTTGTCTCTCAACAGCTGTGAAATACTTGTATCAGCTTTGCCTCTAATGTGGACAATACACATGTAGGAAATCTTCCTCACAACAGAAAAATACATTAATTCAGCTTAAACCAAATTTTAAACCAATCTATCTTGTTTAACAAATGTAGGTTCTTGTGTAGACCTTCTAACTTGATATAGCTGATGCAAGTTTTTCATTGTCCTGAATTAAAGAGAAAATAAATCAGTTTCAGCTTAATTAGGAATGTCTATCATATTTACTTAAAACTGAACACCTAAACAGACTGGTGCAACTTTCTTATGGAGAAAAGGCTTTAAAATATACACAGCAAGATAAGAAAAAAGTATATACAGTCCCCTAGGTTATTCTTCCAACTATACTCTGAGTTCCCCATCCTTTCCACACTTCTGATTGCAAGCTCTGTTTTTCAGTTATTTCATAAAACAGAAACTTGCAAAAATTTCATTGCAGCTTCTGGGGACCTCAACAATCTCAAGAAATGTTCTTGTGGTTACACTTCCTGTTCACCAGCTCCTGTTTCCTTTTTTACCCTTTTTTTTCCCACACTTTCTCTGTGAATTGTACGGGCTCTAAAACAATTTTGAACATTTGGACTACAGCAACGCCTTTCAAAATTTTAACCAAGCTCCTAGGAATATCTTCAGAATATATCCCACCCACCATCCCCCCAACACATTCTTAACTTTTAATAGTAAAAGAACCATTAAAAAGAAATATTCTGACAGTGAATAGAAAATGAAATGGATTTTTACCTCTAGATTTGGTTAAGTTATATTCAGAGGCAGGATATACTGAAGAAGTTACAGAAATACAAGCAGGCTGAATCTTTCATTACCTTAGAGAATAGCCAAGCTTAGCAGCAGTGATTTCATCTCTAAGTCCAAAATCTTCAGCTGAAAATACTTTCCTTGCTTTCTTTTGAACAGGCGCAGAAAGCTTTTTTTCCTTCATCTCACTTTTCTTCCCAGCAAAAGAAATTATTCTGGTTTTCTCAGTCAGCCTATTTTCACTAAGCATTTCAGTTTGCACCCTCAGCTCAGGTTCATGTGTGTGAATCACTTAAGCAGAGCTGATAGGATGTTGCTATTTCCTTTTTTTTCCCCCCTTACACATAGGCCTATTTGCTACTACATTTCCTTCCCTTTGATATCAGATTAGTAAGGCAACATTAATTATTCATTTCCCTAGGCGACAAACACTCTGTGTTCAATAGTTGATTGACCTGGTTCTTTAAGCTCAATAGAGATGTTAGTTTTAGCTATACCAGTGAGGACAAAGGAGAAAAGATACCTCAGCAAGAGTTCAAATATTTATAACAGACCATTTTCCCACTGCTTCTCACAGTGCTGCATTGCCTTTCACTTTATGAAATTCGACATTTAAAAAAATCATTTCATTCAGTATTAGGAAATGCTTTGACACCAAAACTGGCAGAATTCTTAGGTTAAATATTCTCCTCCACTATTCTGCTGCTTTCCTGACTAGCTCAAGTCACTAGGCAATATTTCCTCCACTTAAATCCCTGTCTGACAAGCTCTAAAATGGAAAAAAAAGTATAGCCTGCTGAGTACTGCAAGGATATTACACTAAACTGATTCTAAGGTTAGCTGCACCTATGGGATTAAGTCATTAGCTATTTACCTTGAAATCACCTTTAATTGTAGCCCAAAGTAAAAGGCAAAACAATGCTTGCTCACAGAATTTAAAACAGGTGCTTGCAGAATTTTCTGAAGTCAGAGTGCCAAAAGGAAACAGAAAATGTATGCAGATCTTTAGTCATTATTTATGTTGGCTCTAAAGTTTCTTCTCACTCATTATGAGGCAGCTGAGACTGTAGCAATTCACATCCTCTTGACAGAGGATTCAGTCTTAAAATACCTGAAAACATTCTCAGGCTGATGTCAAGAAAGGGGATCTTGGCTCAGGAAATAATGTTACATTTCATAATACGTTCATTTAAAGACATTTTAAGGATGTATTTTAAAACAAATTTCTTTTCTATCAGATGAAAAAGAGAGATTTACCCCAATCCTTTGTGTTTGATTAGTCAAGGAAAGCTAAGCCCCAGGAATGGTCAGACTCTTGTGCCCAACCAGCCTGTCATCATTCTGTTAGGAGTACCCTTCAGTGAGCAGTTCACTAGAGCAGAGACTGATTTGTTCAGGGTCACACATCAAACAGAGAAACCCCTCATGGGTCTCCACACCTTTACTCATTGCCAGTGACTGCCAGCACCCTTGAAATACTCACATTAACAGTTTCTAGAATAGCATTCTTCATAAATGCAGTTGTGAGAATTTAAGGTTCTAAAATTGCTGGTGATAGTATCTGACAGCAAATATATACTAAAAGTTATACAATAATTCAAAGCAGTATACTAAGAAGCTCTAATCTCCAGTAAAAGCTGGCTCAAGATGATCACTCAGCTTGCAGAGAACACAGTTCTTTACCAGAAAGGCATCTCTATGGGGAGAAGACAAGTTCAGTCCCTCAATTGATCCCATCTGGAGTCTTATCCCATTTCCCTTTCTTATCTTATTTTTACACTATTTCTTTACATTTAAGTGGAACTTGGGTGACTTTAGTCATGCATCTTACTAGTGAGTGCTGGTCAAATCTTGAGCATGGATATCTCAGCATAGTACTTGAGATAACCTTGGGATGGGGATATCTTCCTTTATCTCCCTTGGTTTTCAGCTGCTGTGTGGTTTATCAGCTGGAAAGTACCACTGAGTTCTCTCCTCTGCAAGGGTTTTGGCAGAACCTGCTCCACTCATTGGCTCCACTCTGCTCCATCATCAGTTTAGTCCCCCTTGGATTGTATTGTGCAGACACTGACTGCATTCCACACGGGGAGTAGCAACTGCACATTTCCCTAGAACTTCCACACCATTATCTTTCTACTTTCAGTGATTTTCTCACATCTTCCCACAAAATTTTTAGCTTTCACTTTTTAAATGAAAAGCAATCCTTCACTTTTTCTTGAGTGTTAATTTCCCATGCCCCTTTGAAAATGCTGCTATCTTTCTAGAAAACCAGAGTTGTCTCACTGGCTTGAGTATTAGCAAACTGTTAATGCGTTTATCACCAGCTGATGTACTTCTCTTCCTACCTGATCAAAACTGAAAATATGTCTGGAAGTCAGTGTATATTATCACTTAGTCACAAAGTTTCATTTCACCTAAAGGCTTTGCCCATGTTTTATGTAAACATAACAATGGACTATGCCACAACTGTCTATCAGATATAACCCCTGATGCAACTGAGCTCTAGCCCACAGGATAAGTCAGGCATGGGATGTCTGAAGGGTTTTCCCCAGCTGACCCTTATATTTGTAGTGCAGGGTTTGGTTCACTTCAGGTCCATGATGCAGCTGATTGTGGTCAGTGTAGCATGCAGGCTCTCACAAAGCACTTCTGAGACATTGCCACAGCACTCCAAAGCCACTGCAGGAACAGACGAAGCCTCCCCAGGCTTACTTTTGCTGGATTCTCAGGGTTTGCAGAGCTGAAGAGACAGCAGAAATGCCCATGTGGGACAAGGAGCATGAGAAACAGGCCATAAAAACCATTCCAAGAGACAGAGTGCAAGCATTAAGGGATTGTGTGAGATTGTTTTGTTCGGAATTTTTAATATTGGGTTTTCTTTTTCCTTACAGACTTGGGAGTCATGAGATATAATGAATACCCATGAGACTAAAAAGTAGCTATATTGGTATCATATATATTTCATTTGCTGAGGGTGTTTGGTGCAGCAAAGCTTTATTCCAGGATTGTCTCCAAAATCCAAGAAGGTTATGTGAAGAGAAGCAGGCAAAACAACATGCATAAACTGACATATGGGACTGAGAACAGCAAAGAAACAGGGCATTTCCTCCTGAACAACCTGTTGGTGAAGGGATTTTCATCAGGTGTTTGGAACTAGTAGCAACATGGAGGACTGGCCAATCTTCTGTAAAGACATTTGAAAGATGACCACATGGAGCTATTTTCATTGTCTTATTGGAAATAGCTAGCAATAAAGCACAGAAAGGAGAGCCCAGAGGCAACAACAAGCATTGCAGAAGCAGAGGCATGCCTAATAGACTGTTTTGAAGGATGCACTTTTAACCTGTGATTGAATTTAAACAGGAATTAACTGATGGACAGAGGACGGTAGCATGAACATGACTTATGGCTGCTGCTAATGACAAGTGCCGTTCAGTTTCAGGGCAGAGCACTCTCTTTTAGGGTTATAAACTCTCAGACTGTTGTGCTAGACACAGGTTTGGAAACCAAGATAAGTTTGTGCCATGGAAGAGAGTAAGCAGCAAGATAAGGAGTAGATAATAAGAGTAAGGAAGAAGCACTAACCTTTGGACAGAGAGATGAGGTAGTTTGGGGAGCCAGAACTTCCCCAGGTGACCTGTGTAAACTTGAGGCTGTTTCAGGTTGACCCCAAGAGACAATATTTCTAGCAGACTTGTCCTCCAGGGGGAACCAGGAACACTGTAACAGCTGAGAATTTAAAATCAGGAGAATTGGAAAGAAATGGTCTATAAAAAATAATAAATAATTTCTGAAAAGAGGACTATAGGTCCCTTTAGTCCTCTAGGACAGATATTGACAAAAGAGTGTGATGAATTCAGAATGATCCGTTCAGCCTAATCTCTTACCCTTGCACTGTGTCCATGAATTATGGTGGTGACCCTCAGTGTGCTGCTTGGTACACATTTTCCTTGACCTGGCAGTATCAGGCATTTTTCCTCATGGCCTTGTAACATGGCTTGCAAATTGTAACACCAAATTGGTAGTTCAGCTATTACCAGGCCAACATCATGATTCCAGTTTTGCTGGGATTCAAGACCCAGGGACAGTATTTCTTCAGGAAAGCAATGTCAGTGTGTTGCCTGGTGGCTGGTACTGCCTGTGGTAATTCATCACAGTGCAGTACAGGCAGTGAGATGGGAAGTGGAAAGCCTCTGGCATCCTTTTGTCCTCAGGTTTTAGACGGAAAGGGAGGGAAGAGAACTACACAAAAATGTGGTGGCAGGGACTGACAAAGGAAATAGAGAAGGTAAAGTACTTAATGCTCTTTTTGCCTCATTTTTCACTGACATGTTCTTCTCTCAGGTATGCCAGGAACTTAATAATGGCCAGTGCAACAGAAGCTTCATGGTAAAGGGTAACTAGCAGAGCTAGGAATCACTTAAACCAGCTTATGAGACTTGATGGAGTGCATTCAATAGTGCTGGGACAGCTGTCTGCTGCCATTGCAAGTTCTTTATCAGTTTTGAAAGGCTATGGCAATCACAGATGTCTGAAGACAGAAGAAAGTGAATTTCACATCCCTCTTAAAGAGGGGCAAGAAGGAAGATCTGGAGAAAACAGGCCACTCAGCCCTGTATGGAGAAATTGGGGAACAAATTTTCCTGGAAGCCATTTAGGACTGTAGGGATGGCTGTTGGAGGCACTAAAAAGCTGCTATTAACACAGGCTCATCCTAGGTCAGCCCCTTTCGGCGTCTGACAGGGTGATCATCCTTGGCACAAGCAGCCAAGGTGGGACTCAGCTTCCCACAGTCTGCACTCTGGTGGGATGGCCTGGGCCAGCAGCCAAGCACCCCCACACCCGCTCACCTCCCTTTGTCCCACCCACTGAGGGGCACAGAGTGGGAAACAGTGAAAGCCTTGATGCTGTGCAAGCACTGCTCAGCAACAGCCCAAACGCTGTTAACGCTGCTTGGCTCACAAATCCAAAACACAGGACCACAAGGGTAGTTATGATGAGAATTACCCCTATCCCAGACTGACACAGCACAAGCATGAAAAACATTCTGTTGATATTTGGATAATTGGTGAACTAGATAAAACTAGATTTCTGTGGAAAGTATAGAAAATTGTCATACTAGCAACAACAAAAAATAAAGAAAAATAGAGAAGAATTTAAATTATATATTCTGGGTAGCAGGAAAAATGAAAACTGCTAAACAAACTGAATCTTTGTGCAAAGAAAAAAAAAATATACATACTTAAAAAATATCTTATAACCTTTAGCTCTCAGCCAGCAAGTACTTTGAAAATATACTCATTAAAATTGACATAATTCTGGGACACAACTGAAAAGCAAAACAGCCCTTCCACCATTGTTCAAATGCTGCAGCTTTCTAAGGGGAGGTCATAAAACTTCCCAACCTTAAAGAATGCTGATACTTTGCATTCTTTTCATGTAAGAAGAAAGAGGACTGGAGAGATAACAGGAGAAAAAATGTGTTAGCCTTATACCCTTGAGCTGTGATGAAATACCAGTCTACTTACATTTAATTATGTTCAGTTTATAACAAAGCATTCAGCAGAAAACATCAATAAGAGTGTTGACACACTGAGACTCCTTCTAATAAGAGTGAAGAATTATAGTTGGAAATGTGGCATCTAGAATTTAAATGAAAAGGGATTTTGCTGTTTATCAATTAGTTCTCTTTGAAACATAAAGTAGTGTTTCTAGAGGAAAATTATTGGTAGATTTCCAATTGAGGTATGTGTTCAGATCAGTTCAAAGATTAAAAAATTACTACATTCCTCTAGACTAAGACAAATTTGGACTAAATATATACCACAATATATAATTTCTTGTTCTATATTACCTAACTTCTCAGGAAGGAACATGAATAAATAATGCAGAGTGTAAAGACCTGAACTTTGCAATTGATATGTTTGCTGCTAAGTTAACAGAAAAATCTTAGGTCTGAAACCAAGACATTAAGGTGTTGCTCTCGTTTTTCAAGTTTTCTGATGCACTTTCTAACTCAATGTTTTTCACAGTTCTCAGTTCTTTCTCACACATGGGTGTTGTTATCAGAAGTATGTTTTTGATAAGACGAGGTTGTTTACATACTTTCTCTTGGTGTGAAGAACAACTGATGGACGGTTGTCTTGACCAACAGGATGGGAGAGGTGTCAGCCTTCTTCTCCAATCCCTGGTCTGTGTAGAAACACTATAAATATAAAGTCAAATGTTTTAATAAATAGTTTTAGCCTTCTCAAGAAAAAGTGTGTCTGTGTGTGTCCTTGTGTGTCCCACAGCGACACTAAGGCTCTTCTAGGAGAAAAAGTGTCTTTTAGAATAGGTCTGGCTGTATCAGGAGGATAAAGCAGAGCCAGACAAAGCTTGTGTCAGGTGCTGTGGGAAGCTGAGTGCCAACTTCACTCCTGCCTTAGGACTGGCTGTTTGTACCTAAGCTAAAGACACCACACTGTCAGGTACTGAAAGGTGCTGACCTATGATGAGGTTGTGCTAACAGCAGCTCTTTAGCACCTGTAGCAGTCAAACCTACAGTGTTAAGAAGTTATTTCCTAGAAGCTAGCAGCAACTGACTTGTGTACATACAAAACTCCCTCTGAAGCCAACAAAGCAAAAGATAGAAAGAACCTGAAGATACTGATATCATCAAAGCTTGATGTTATTTACCATGGTATCTGACTTTAAATATGAAATATGGACAATAAGCAACCATCAGTTCTGTACTGACTGCTTACATCAAGGCTTGCAGTTAGCCAGGTTCTCAGTTTCCATCACAACCACAAACCCCCACATTCTTATGTGAACTGTTTTCAGAAATAAAGTGTAGAAAAAAAAAACCACCAAATCCAGTGTGTTTGTAAACACTAAGAAGTCAAATTAGCTTGACTTTTTTTCATCTTCACTTTTGAACCAACATTAATTCTTCCCTTTTTTGAAAAAGCACAGCTTGCACAGTTCCGAATCAATAAGACAGAATGGGATGGGAAAGAAAGGAAGCGGAGTGGGTAAGACCAACTAGCCGACTGCAACATCCAATTCTCTTGAGCCTCATTTGGTTTGAACACCAGGAACTCCCAGGAGCAATCACAGCCCCCACTCACACTGATCCTGAGGCTGTGATGAAAGCCCAAAACTGCAAGAGGCTCTGCACATTTATCTCAACTGGAGGGACGCCTTGCAGAGCTAGAAGAACAAGACCTTCTCTAACTGGGCAGCACTAATGTGCTCATTTTCTATCATGATAAAATACACTGTTTCTTTAGAAAGTCCCAGACTAATGAGACAATGGACAGAGCTCTGCCCCAAGGGGCCTGGCTTCTGTTTTCATCTCTGCCACTAGTTCAGCTTTGGCAATTTAATTTCTGTACTTCTGCTTACCCATTCTAAAGCAGTGGATAATGAAAATTATGGCATTTATGCAGAATATTGGTCTCTTTAAATAAAAAAAACTCCAAAAGATGAAATTTACTATCTCTGTTGAAGTAGACGTATCCCTCTCTACTTTCCTTCTTTGTTTTTCTCCTCCCCACTCCTTCTTCTTCCCTCTGCCTTCTGCCCCCTTTCTACCTTTCTTCCATTGAATCTATAAATTACTTTATTAATTTTCCATATCTGAATACTTCTGTGGTAGTAACACCATGAGTAGTGTTTTAAAGCAGAACTGCAGTGCACTGCATTGGAGGAAGAATTAACATTTTGCAAGGCAAAGCCTCTAGAAACTCACAGACATTAATTATCTTTATTTTCCTTTTAGTATATAGTGGTAAAGCCATTTATATATAATTTTATTTTCATTTAATAAAAAGCAATAAATTTCAGCTTAATGTGAGGATGCATTGTGATAGCACTTTCCATTTGGGTTTTCCTTAAAGGCAGAATTCTCATGTGAACTCAATATAAATTTTTACTCCAGCTGTATGCCAAACAGCAACCTGTTCTTGATAGAAAAGAAATCTATAACAAATTATGTCACTCTAGCATGCACTATGTCCAAAACTTAACAGCTAAAATAATATTGTAGAGTGGGGAGGAGCAAATGTAAAAAGCAGTCTTTGCAGCTAAGATAGATATTAACAGAGTAACAGACTGCTTTTGTGAAAAAGGAATACACAACAATTTCTTAATTTGCTACAAGCCTCCTGAAGTTGATTCATATCTCAGTAGTAATCCATCAAACTGAGAAATTGCTTTTCATTCTGATTTAATATTGGATAACAGCTCAGAAGTCTGAATTTCATGACAATATAATATGAATGGTAGTGTAACATTGCAACATTTCTTTGTGAAAACATCATCATTCTACCTTTCCTGTGAGATAGACCTGTAGCATACTTTTTATCAGAAATATTTCCAAGGAAATCTAATAAAACACTAAGAAAAAAAGAGCATTTGAGACTTACAATTGAGTCTTACAATTGTGAAACAATTCAGAAATTTTTAACACTCAAGAAATTTATGTTTGACCCAATGGGAACTTATTCTAATTCTAAAGAAAAAAATCATTATATAGGCTTTCCTGGAAAACTGAATTAGTAAATCAAGCAAATAAATTTGAGTGCCTTGTCAGAATAACAGTACAGTTAGAGTAACAACATGGAATTAATCAGACCATCAACATACAGAGAAAACAGCAAACACTGCAACACAATTGACTTCAATGAGTCAATGCAATGACAATCAGTAAGGGAAGGTAGAAAATCTGAAGCAAATTACTCCTTGCCTCAAATTTATTTGCTTGTTCTCTTATACAAACTATTTTCCCAGGTCTGCACATTATAATAATATCACCTTTTTGGGTGGCAGCCCACACAATCTCTGAAAATTTCCTAACAACCTATAGTCCTCAACCTGGCACCCTTTTCTCAGTCTGTCATAGAAGTGAGACAGAACTAAAATGACATTACTTGACTTTTGCTAAAAGCTTTTTATATTCTCACATAAGTAAAATAGCAAGGAATTTTTCCAACAGTCTGCATCAGACTAAGCCCATTCTTTTAAGCAGTGGATAGCAACACATACAAATAAATCTCTGCAAACACAAAAAATCAAAGTAAGGATCAAATTCCTAAGTAAACCCTTTGGTTTGTTTTATCATTTCTCAGAAATTATGGCACCCTAAAAATGTCACAAAGGATTAGAATTATATGCATAACTGATATTGTTATTAACTGGCAGAGGGGAAAAAAAGAAAAATAAGCAGATAAAAAGAGAAAATAATTTCATTTCCCCATGGTTTTTAATGTTTAAAAATAGCAAAATTTGAAAACATATTGTTGAAGTAAAACTCAACACTTCAAAACAACTACCTGCTTTCAGGCAAAACTATCTCGAATGCATCATCAAAATCAGCTGGTAGTGTTCATTGAGTTGGTGCTTGTCTATAAATTGGGCAAAACCCTGTTCACTGAAAGAGTTTTGCCTACCCTATAGCTAAACAGAGCAGATTATTGTACTTCCCAGCATTTACAGCATGCATATGCATATGTGTGCTGGAAATGACAGCAGAAGTCGTGTGGCAAAGCAGTTCGCTGCCTTTTAAATGCTGAGTGACCCTAGGTTGCACTGTTTATAATTTCCCGTTGACTAGAACCCAAAAATTGCTTTTCTATGTGTGTCAGTATTTTCAGAAAGAACACAAAATTTTGCTGCAGGCCCCCAGTGAAAGCACCAAAACTACAGCCATCTGTTTAGTACTGGTGAGCATTTTCAAAACTGACAAAAATGGTGTCCTAATCATAGTTCAACAGACTGTTTATTTTTAAAAAAGACTGCTTACTGAACATACTTTGGGCAATAAAGCACAAAAAATAAGAAACTGGTATTACTGTCAAAAGGGCTGTGAATGCCCAACTGCCACTGAAAGTATCTGATATTTGCATGCTTTTGCATACTTTCCTAACTATTCTCTTCAGGTTGTTTTTTTAACTTAGCCTTTGGGATTTGTAAAGGGCTTTTTCCTGGTTTTGGTTGGCTTTTTTTTTTTTGCCTGCACCACCATCATAAAAGACAGCTTCTTTCTGCTTGCTATTTTAGTTAAAATTAGTAGTAGCTGGAGAGTTCTCTTTGTTGGTTGACCTGGTTAACGTCACAGAGACTTAAGATGCCTGTTACCAGCTCTCACCCATAAACTGAAGGGGTATGTGATGGAATCCTCCACAAAAATACTCATATTCTAAAATACCCAGCAGTCTTCAAAACAAGTTAAAACATGAAACATCCTAAACAACATGTTTTATTTACTCTTCCCTCAGTGTACGGCTACATTTCAGTGCTCTGCGATGCTGTCATTCACTCATTTTCCAGTAGGGACTTGCCTTTGCTACAGTCTCTGGGGAAAGTGTGTCAGCGCCAGGCGTGGCTGAATTGGCAAAGGAAGCGACTCCACAGCCAGCTTTTTGTAAAAACTCTGCCTGTTTTCCGATGAAGTTTCCCACTGTTGCTGCCATTTGTACGTGCTGGTACAAACAACCGGCCTGCTGGAAATGACTAAGTGACTGAAAAATCCTGGCATTTTACTGCCTGTCATTAAGAATGGCTCTCTATTTCTTGTGCATTGGCATAATTGAGCAGGACATTGTTTAGCCTGGGGAAAAGGAGGCTCGGGGCAGACCTTACTGCTCTCTACAAGTACCTGTGAGAAGAGGCTGTAGCCAGGTGGGTGCCAGTCTCTTCTCCCAGGTAACAAGTAATGGGATGAGAGGAAATGGCCTCAAGTTCTGCTGGGGGGGTTTACATTGGATATCAGGAAAAATGTCTTCATGGAAGGGGTTGTAAAGGATTGGAACAGATTGCCCAGGGCAAACCATTAAACCATGTCCTTAAGTGCCATATCCACACTTTTTTGAACACTTCCATGAGCAGTGCTAAGTTGATGATTGGACTTGATGACCTTAAGGGTCTTTTCCATCCTTAATGATTCCTTGATGCTGTGATTGTTACTAATATTGTAGCACTGCCAATAGCTGGAAAAATGCATGTTGCCTTACATTTGCAGAAGAAATCATCACTTTGTTTCACAAAACTGAAGTACCACTTCAAAATTTCATGGCATCTCCTCATTTAGGTGCTTGATTCTATAAATCTCAATTTATTCACTTACGTATTTATTTTAATTTTGAATTTTTTTCTTCCTTTTCCTTTTCTTGCAACAATTTAAAAACAGTATCTGAAAATCAAATACTATCCTATAGTATCATACTGACACCTATATAATTCTTCTACAAGCATAGACAGTTAGCACTGGAACAGGCCCCTGTCTCTTGAGGAAAGCAGTAATGATGTGCACTAACAACTATAGAGAAGTTGGTTTGAGAAGCTCCAGACCATGGAAAGCAGTGAAGATTCTTCCCTCTCCCACAATCTTGATGCTCTGTGTGCTTGCTCCTGCCTGACCTATCTTCAGTCCTCTTTTCCTTCTCCCTGGGGTCCTCATCCTCATCTCACTCAACCAGTTCTGGCTCTTACTTCATTGTTTGAGGAAAAACATTTATTTCCTTCTGCTTTACAATTCTCATCACCCCCTCTCAACTTTTTGACCTTGGCTACTGGTCCACTAAGGCCAAGTCCTCCCGTTCCTCGTTTTTTCCTGTTTCAATCTGTCTTCCCCTCTTCCAATTCTTGCTCCTTCTGAACTGGTATGGCTTGCCTTGAGATCCCAGCTTCCAAATCCGACGCACAGCTGCGCTTTCAGGAAATTTCAGCCCTGTGTCTCTGAGAAATACTCAGGGTGGATGTTGCATTTTAATGCAAAGCAAGCCTTCATACAAATACTTGTGTTAATGGCAACATGTGAATTCTCACAGTAAAGAAATGTTGCTGGCTGTAGCAAGAACAGCCAAAGTACATCTTTGAAGTAATACATCCTCCCAGTGCATCTTCATGTACTAAAACTTTGCACTTAAATGGGAAATTATTAAATAAAACTATTTCTTAGAGAAAAATCATTAACTTGCAGGTGTTTTAATGTCATAAGGCACATTTTCTTTAATTTCATTTCTAGAACAGATGGTTTCGATTAACCCTGTAATGGCAAAAATTTCTGTAACTTCGGTAACCAGGTAAGCACAGGGAAATTCAAAGAAAACAAACCTGGGAAAACCAAGAAAAAGTGAAAATGTAATATTTTAACTCAAATTCAGAGGACAGTAGGCAAAAAAGCATTAAAATCTCATATTACTACTCTAGAAAAAATTATAATCTGGATAGACTTTGACAGAGACTAGAAAGGGAACTGGAGTAATTTGTGTTAGGCTACACAGAAGGTGACAGAGCTGAAAATATAATCTAACGTGCTGCATGTCTAAGGAATTGAAATAACCCCGCAGCGAAATGTAAGAACTTAGTTACAGTGTTTTTACAACATTTGTTCATTCAAGCTGTTAAGGATACCAGGACGTGATTATATTTTGGACTGTTGCAAAAAAAAACCCCAAAATGTGTACATACACAACACACATATTTTTGCAATAGTAATATAGTTGCTACATAGAGTGATAGAAATAAATAAAATATTGTTACATTAATTTCCTTATAACAAACATGTGATTAAATATTCCCATACAACTTGGAAGCGGGGAGGGTCAACTTTTAAACATCATACACTCATCTTTTGGGCTACTTTCTTATTTCAAACTATAAAAGAAAACCAGAACGGCCTGCATGGTTTACACTTTGCTGTTAATATAATTCACTCAGATATTAACCTCTGTCTTTCCACATGACTTGGAAAAGCTAAATCAAGTGTTTGAAAATGTTCTTAAAGCGATGTGAATCAGCTCCGTAATTTCAAAAGGCAAGGAAGCAAGTTCTGAAGCAAAGGCAAAGGTGGGCACTGCCCCGAGTTATCAACAGGGTCTCCAGCACAATTCCTAAACGGCCCATACCAGCTATCGCGGAAAAAATTAACTCCACCCGAGCCAAAAACTGCACAGCTCTTCGTGCCGCTTCACACATAGGCGTTCGGGCAGAACACAACAAAGCGCATGGCGCGGACTGCCAATTAGTCACTAATTACAAGTATTTTTTGAAGGGCACAGGCAGACGATTCAAAACCGCGCTGCCCGCGCCGCGTCCCATCGGCGAGTGAAACCAAGGGGCCGGGCCGCGCTCCCGGCGCAGGAGGCAGAGGCCGCCCGGCCGGGGCNGGACACCCTCCTGCTGGTACGGCCGCCGGTTCCCGTCTCTCCGCTCTTTCTCTTGCCAAGCCGGGGGACGGGACGGGGGGGCCGGGGCGGCCGCGGGCCGGCGGGGCCAGGCGCCGGTTCCCCGCCAAGTGCCCTCCTGTGCGCGCCGGGGCTGAGGAGGGCGAGGGCGGCCTCGGGCGGGTCCCTCCGCTGCCGGGGATGCGAGCCCCGGTGGGTGCGGGCCCCCGGAGATGTGAGCTCCGCTGGGTGCGGGCTCTCGGGGATGCCAGCCCCGGTGGGTTTCCTCGCTCTCCGCTGCTCGGGCGCGGGCGCTCTGGCCGCGGGAGGTGCGCTGGGATCCCCTCCTGAGCCCCGCGGCGCTCCCCGCCCTGCCTCTCCCCGAGGAGAGCTCTGGTTGTGGCCAAACCCTCGTCGGGTGTGTGCAGCTCGGCAGCTCCAGGCTCCGAGCCGGCAGGCAGACGGCGTTATCTCCCCCGGCATCCCGCCCTCGAAAGGCGGCGGAGGCCTCCGGAATCCCGCCTGGGGCTGCTGGTGGTGGGAAGGGGAGCGGAGCGATCTCGGCCCCACGCAGCCTGCGGGGCTGTTCCAGCAGAGTATACGCTGAGTGTGAACAGACACTGCAAACCAGGAGTGCTCGCTCTGTGCATCCATTTTGCCGAGGGCGTCACGGTGTGAGTGCCGGAGCAGCCTGCCCTGGCTGCGATTCTGGAGCCTGGCAGGGTAGGAAACAGGTAAAGCTGCTCGAGAAGTGCCCAGCAAAGGAGCTCCATCGCCTTCCGTCCTGCTGCTGTGTGCGAGTGGGCGGTCGGGGTGGCAGCTGTGTGTCGCCTCCAGTGGGACACTCATCTGTCGGGGTCCGCAGATGGTGACTCCTTCTCTGTACACACGTGGGGCTCAGTTCCTCCCAGTATCAGAGTTGTGTTCCTTCACATACTGTTAGTTTTGCTTCTTACAGTTTTCTTAAAGAAGGGAACTTTGGTCCCTGCATCAGCATATGTCCTCTAATGTTTCTCTGTGAAGTAATTGGTGAGCTTTGTTTTTAGGTGTTTCAGTAAAAAGTCCCAAGGTGGCTAGTTTTATATTCAGATTTAATTCATGAGATTTAAAGCTAAATTTGTAAACAGCTGTTAAACCACAATAGAATTCTGCGCTCTTTATAATGAGGACCAGAAAATCCTCAAAACAGAGGTTAGGAGTAATGGCTTTGCTTTGCATGGCAGGTACAGTTCAGCAGTGCAGGTAAGTCAGTCCCTTGGCTGAGCAGTCATTCCAGTCCTGCAACCTCCCTTGTCATGGCATTATCTCTTACCTGGCTTCTTGGTGATCTGCTTCAGGGAACAAACTACAGCATCATTTTCCAATGTTGACAGCTTTTGTTGCCCTAGCTCCTCGAGCTGGCTTGGCTTGAGGTACACATCAGCTTCAGAGTGGAGGGATCATGAAGATCTTACATTAGTTTAGCTCTGTCTTCCAGCTACACCATTGATGAAACAAATATGCCTTGTAACTGTATTTTCTGATGTTCCATGTTTGAGGGTTTTGCTTCAAAACATGTCTTTTGAAACTGGTGAAAATTTTTCAAAGACGTGAAGCGAGCCTCTCTAGGCCACATGAGAAATTAGCAATGTACAGTGTAAAAGCTCAAGTGGAGTACAGTACAGATTTCCTTGCCATCAGAATATTTCAGTTTGAGGTTTTCTCTTGGTAAAACATGGGCCCACATATGACATGAAGAACACTTTCAACTATGTGTCGTTTAAGATCATATGCATTCCTATTTTGTTGGTTTTTTTCTATTTTTTGTGAACATGCACACAATTTATCTTTGGAAGGAGGGCGATCATTAAACCTGTCTTTGAGCCCAGAAAAAAACCTAATGCTTTGCCATATCTTCAAGTTGCTTTGAGAAGAAGATTTTTCTAAACTGTTTGGCCCTGAAAGTCCACAAGAAGTGTTATGACTAGCAAGAGTATATATTTACTCTAGTGGCTGGAGATAGGTTTTAATCCTCTATCTCAAGCTCTTTTAGATCCCTGAATATTAGAACAGTGCAATAGATCAGTCTGCAAACAAGTTTTAATAAAAGGAAAGTAAGAAATTCTTAAAAAAAAATAAACACAGGTGGAATTTTATTCATAGACAAATTTCTATCAAAGAAAAGGAATATCTTTTTATAAATAGCTTAAAAGCTGTATACAGTTCTATTAAGAGCGCTACCTGTAATTACAGATGTGTCTTACCCTATTGAGTATGTTGGACATGTAAGTTAGGAAGGATTTGGGTCATCAAATTAAAAGCAGAATTGACAAATCTGGCCCTTGCTTACTGGCTGCATTCCTCTCTGCATTGATCTTTCACATGGGGGGAAAGAAAAGGCACTTGAAAAGACAAAGGGTAATGAAATGGAAAGAAGCCTCAAGACCTCAGCACAGGAAACAACTTTGACCTCTCCTCTGAAATTTAAGAAGGCCCAAACTTAATCTTTATTAAATATCTGCCTGTCAGTGAGATCAAGTGTGCCCATAATACATTGCTGAGTAGGTTTGTGCAGTTCCTCTGAAGAGATCTGTGTAATTATGCTTTAGCTGTTCATCTAGTACATACTGTGGAGGGATAAAGGAAGGTGACTGTGTTAATACTGTATTTATGAATTTTTATGGTAGATTTGTGAAAATAGTCATGTGCTTTTTCGTACACTTTAAAAAAGTAGCTTTGAGCTAAGATTTCTGTGAAATGAAGGCATACAACTCCTATTCTTACTTCATTGAACATTAATGTGTGCTTCCTTAATCTTGTACAGCGGCATATTTTGTGTTTCCTTTTTCATACACCTTATTGTAATGGAATCTGTTGTTACACAGTACGTAAGAAATAAATTTTTTTGTTAATATTGAATACATACTCAAGAAAGAGGAAAGCTGCTGAGACTCTTGGTTGCACTCTGGATTTGTAAAAGTTCCTGTCCGGTTGCCGCGAGCAGCAGGTGATTTGGGTTGAGCTGGAGGGTTTCCCTGGGAAGGACTGCCTCAGGTTTGCACCCTGAGTGAGCTGGGGCCAGGGCATCCCTGACCTCTGGTGCTTCTCGAGGCACTTGGTACTCGCTCCTGCTCGGTGGGGTTTCCTTCAGACTTCTGTCTCAGAAACAGAGAGGAGTCCAGCAGTGGGGGCAGGGAGGAAAAAGTAGAATGCTTCCTGACTCCAGACCAGCTGGAGTGGTAATTGATTAACACAGTTGTTTAATACATTTCCAGAAGGAGTAGTCATACCCTTATGAGGAACACAGGCTGACATTCACAGGACTGACAAGGTCTGCCTCTCGAGAGGGGGAAACATGACATAGGATAATTAAAATCCAAAACTTGTATTCCGTAGTGAAGCAGATAGACTTGTTGCTCTTCTGAGTGTGCTGGCAAATGATCCCTTCTTTATTTCACGCTTTAGTAAAGGCTTAGGGCCACTTGGCTGTCACCACTCCAGGGAGCCATTCCCTGTCCTCTCCTGCCCTAGCACCTGAGCTCTGCACTTGTCATTCAGCACAGGAGCTGCTTTCTTCCTTATCCCAACACGGGGTCATTGACACCATCCACTTCTGGACACTGCTTTCTGACAGTGTTCTGGAAGGTGGTTTATCAGTTATTTAAATCCTTTGTTTGCAGGATAAGGAAATCTTTTTTAAGATTTTAAAAGAGCTTCTTTAAGTGACAAAATCACCATGGTAAGCATTTGTTGAATTATGTAGTAAATGCTAGGCAAGTAGGAAATAGACGATTCCTCATAACTCCCGAGAAAATCTCACAAATGTTGAGTGGGTTTTTCATTAGCTTCGTGGATGTAATCATCTCCCACCCTGAGGTAATGTAGCTTAGCTGATACCTTTTGAAAAGGAAGGTGAATTATGCTGCAAGGGTATTTATCACCTTAAGCTAAATCTCCTGAAACTGGATTGGATATGAGCATGCTGTGTCATGGATGGCAGATATGTACAGAATGCTATCTAATTATTTCACTTCTGGTCTCACAAATACTCATGATTATTGCATGTTTGCTGGTTCCTTCTGCACAGTAACCTTGGGTTGCTAAATATAATTCAATTATGCACCAAAGTACTTTTAAGCTATCTATACTATGCCTGGTGATATTAGTTTAAAAAAAAAAATCACATTTAGAATTCTAAGTTGTTGCATTAGTCACTATTATGCCTTTTTAGTTGTCTGATTA
This sequence comes from Thryothorus ludovicianus, assembly GCA_013397245.1. NCBI lineage: Eukaryota > Metazoa > Chordata > Aves > Passeriformes > Certhiidae > Thryothorus > Thryothorus ludovicianus. The sequence goes on from VZTB01013333.1 coordinate 279,586, forward strand.
TTTGCTTTTTAATCCCTGCTTTTTAACTCTGCATACATGCAAATCTGAATGTGTTAGCTGTGTGTTTTTTCCAGTGACAGATAAAGAGAAAAGGAGTGGCTGGTGGCCTGATGATACACAATGTAAGAGGAGAGACATTTTAGATCCAAATTAGCACTAAATCTTCAGGTATTGTTTGAAGGACGTGGAAGTGTGTGTATTGTTCAGAACTGCTGTTTGTAACGCTGGCAGATGTTGCTGTGGAAACAGTATCTTTCACAAAAAGTCATTTGAAATAAATAAGCAAAAGGCCCTGATTGTGCAATGATGTTAAATTTGGAAATTAATTAAAATAAATTAATAATTTATAAATAAATGTAAACAAAGCATAGAAGTACTTTGATTAACGGAGATGTTAAAACAAGACTTGACAGAACTCAGTGTTAGCTTTTACGAACAAACTTAGATTTCTAAGGAGCTTGAGTCAAGAAAAATGAATTGGAATTTTAATTTTTGCTTTACTTTAGGCAACAAATTAATATAGTTTTTTAAATGCTTTCTTTCCTTGTCCCGTGTGAAACGTTTCTCACCAATTAAAGTTTTACGCTGGAGGGAGAGCACAGAATGGGTAGTGATTTGGGTTTAGATTTTTTTTAGTGCATGATAAGTTTTGATAGGTTTTAAAAGATATTTAATTTGAGTTTGTTGATTGCCGTTCTTTAGTTAATGACCTTTATTGAATATATTTGAAAGACGTTTGTCTTTCAAATATCACTCAGAACTTAAAATCTATTTTTAAAGAGAGGGCCAAAGAGCTTTCACTTTCTCCTGAGAAGGTCAGGAGACCTTTTTCCTGCTTTCCTCCACCCAGGCTGTAAAATTTAGGCACAGCAGTGGCCTTTCTATTGCTGTCCTGGTTAAGAGTTGGGAATTAGACCTGTGCCTAGGTTTCTGGGATCAGCACTGAGCAGCAGTGAGATGCCCTGCTCCCTCTGTGGCAGGACACAGGAAGGGTGTCAGAAGTGCGGCCTCCCTGTCCCTGCCAGCTTCAGCTTCAGAGTGCTGCTCGGGCACCCTGCTCGCTCCAGCTGTGACACCTCTGCTGGGGCTCACCACAGACACTGTGTCAAGGCACTGTGAAACGCAAACCAGCGTCTCTAAGTGGTTTTATTGACTTCTGACTGCTATAGTGGTTTTCTGATGCGGTTGCTGATGGCAGCGTAACCCATCCAATTAAGCTAACGAGATGCATCGTCTGATCCTGTGCTGTCCTGGAAGCATGTGTAGCAATTGTTGAGGAAAAAGAAAAGTACAATATTGAACCAGAAAGCAGATCAAGAGCAACCTTTCTGTTGCTCTGCTTAGTAGCTGCAGTGCTAAGCCTGGCTTGGTTCCTGTTTGAGATTGCACTTTGTAGTGGATAAGTGATGCACAAGTGGATTTGCTTTCACTTCTTGTCTTCTGTTTCAAAGGGCTGCTTTCATGTTTGCATCATTTCTAAAACTTAAGTGATACAAGGATTTAAAGTAGTATAAATGCTCATGTTTTTCAAAACAAAAAGCTTTGTTCTAAATGCAAGTTAACCATCCTAAATTTTGCTTTTTATTACCCTGTTTATGAAGTACTTCTTTGTATAAATACTATTACTACAGATGTAGTTTTTAACATGAAATGACAAGTTAGTTTCTTTGGTTTGTGGCCTTTTGTGTAGTGTTATGCAGATCATTGCCTCAGTTTCTTCTGACTGCTGCAAATTAGTATGGGGTGGAGGGGAATTTAAACAGAATTGAGTTTTCTAAAATGTCACTGGAAGCAGGTGATAAAATGAGCTGCAGCTTCGCAGGATAAGCGAAGATGACACCACAAGAAAGAGAATGGCAGACGTGGTCCTGAAGTAGCTGTTCTTTAGATTTGCCATTTTTTAACACTTTGGGCCTCTTTTTCAAACTGTGGTCACTGCTAAATTACTATGCAAAGTATCAGGAGGGAAGCAGGGTGGGTCATCCTTAAAACATCCTTAAAACATTCTTCACTTAACGCTGGTTTGTTGTTATCTATTTAATTTTCATTCCAGTGAAAGCTGGTGGGATGCGGATTGTGCAGAAACACCCACACAATTCAGATGCCAAAGAAGAAAAAGATAAGGATGACCAAGACTGGGAAACCAGCAGGTGAGCACTTTGATTTCGTGCATGTGCTACAGTGAATTTCCATGACCTTAAACCTTATCACCAGTTTGTTTTCCTTGTGACTAGCAGACAAAAGGTGGAGTTGTTTTTGTATCATAAAGCAGTAGCAAGTTAAATGCTCCTTCAAGAGAATTGAGGAATTTGGGAATTTTCATATTGCTGAGCCTTCTTTAAATGATCCTGCCATGTAGGAAAAGGCTGGAGAAAAAAATACAATAGAAGATAACCTCAGCTTTCTTAAAATGTCTCAATTCAGACTGTGCAGAAGCACAGAGGCTAGGCATATTTGGACACAGGCATTAGGCTGGCAGTCCGTATATGAGGTGGTTTTTCTGTGTGCTGGGTGTTTCCTTTTACCCTTTGGCCCCTAATCCTGTGTCTGTGAGGTATTTGACAATATGGTGCTTTTGAAAAGACAAAAATATATGGTACCAATATTATCTGCTTTTATTTTTAGATGGGAATCAATCTGTTTTGGTGGTGGAGGACACTAAGACTGCAGTTACTTAGTTTTAACTAGATTTATCGGATTACTGCTGTTTAGAAATAAAAGCAGGGAGGCTTGATGGACTGTTGCTGTTTTTCTGTTCTTACAAAAGCCACCTGGTTTTGTGCTGCTTTCCTCAGCTAGCTGTTTTTCTTTCCAGCCAAGACTATATTTACCTGAAATGTTTATCCACTAACTTAGGGCATAAGTTTGTCCTTGCTATTTGCTCAAGTTAAAAAAACAAACCAGAGAACCATTCCTGTATTTTGGTAAGTAGAATGACTTAGATTATATTTATTTTACACTTAAAATAATGGTAAAAAAGAAGAATTGTGAAAATGTCTAGAAATAAACCCAAATGAGTGTATTTACTTGATTAGGAATCACCTTTCTGAGAAGGGAAAAGTAGTTTTAATTAATAAATTCAAATACAAGGCAGGAGAATTCAAATTTATGTCCTTTCTTCAAGGTGGTGTTCTTGTAATTCTGCACTGAAGTTAAAAGGGTTTGTATTGCAGCCAAGTTTTGTCTAAAGAAAGAAATTGTATCTTCGGGTCAGTTTAAACTTTGTTTAGGGATACATCCTTTTATTTGGTTGGACAGTCGGTGTCCACCAAGCTGCTCTATTACTCCAGTATTCAGCAGGATGAGGAGGGAGAAAGGAAGATGAAAAAACACATGTGTCAAATAAGGACAGTTTAATAAAGCAGAAGCAAAGGTCATGCATGGATGCAAAGGAAAAAAAAACATATATCCACTATGTCCCACCAGCAGATGATGTCCATCACTTACTGGGAAGTAGAGCTTCAGTATGTGTTAGTGATTGCTCTAGAACACGAACATCATAGTTCTCCCTGCCTTCTCCTCCTTTGTCCTAGCTTTTATTGCTGAGCAGATGGTATGGAATATTCCCTTGGTCAGCTGGGGTCAGCTGTCCTGGCTGTGTCCCCTCCCTTGTCTACCCAGTGCCTGCAGGTGAGAGGATAATGTTGGAGAAGCAGCTTATGTTCTGTGGAAGTGCTATTCAGCAGTAGCCAGAACTGGTGTGTTACGAGCTACGTGGTGTAGCTACCAGTGCAAAGCACAGCACTGTGGGGAGGATTTACCACCTCAGCCAGACCCAGCATAGCTCTACATGCCTGCTTGTCTCTCCTTGGCATGCCAGCCTCATGGCAAGGAGCCTCATTAGGATCCAAATGACAAGACTTCTTGTGCCTGTTCACAGATCTAAGCCTCTGTTACAACACAGCACCTGCTTTATTCCTTTCTTCAAACAAGGTCATGTTTTCCCTGTTTCATTCTAATAATGCAAGGAAAAGTTAAAATTTAACCTTGATTTTTGTGATTGTGTCTGCTGTCGCAGGTGCTGTGGCACAGTAGAAGCACATCTGTAGGGGTAAAAAGTGGGTGCTGAGGGCTTCATGTTCACCCTGTGTGTATTTTGGAGATTAATTAGTTTGGTCATCTGGACTGAAGGACCAATCCTAGCTGGCATGTGTTAGGTATCTCCTTGAACTGTGTGTGTCAGCTAAGTATCACCTGCAGGGAGTCTAAGTGAGGTGCCCTGAGACCAATCTCCAGTGTGTAACAAAGCCTAGGCAACTGGGCTGGAATGACTGGGAGAGAGGTGCACTCTTGATCTGTACATGTTAATAAAGAAACCCTGTATGCTGGGAATGAAGTTTATACTTTTAAGACAGAGGAGAAGGTTTAAAGACTTCTAGAGCTGTCTTATTAACTAGTGAATAGTAAACTGTTTCTCCTCAAAATCCATTCCTTCATCTACCTGATCAGCTGATTGACAAAATATGTACTTTGTGTGTGCCCTTTGCTTTGGTTTTCATGTAGAGGATACATTGTTGGTTTGCATTAGGCACTTGTACATACTGTTGTTCTCAGTCTGTGTATTAATACTGAAAGCATTGAGCTGAACAATTTTATTTCTTTGATCTAATGCTCTTGAGAAAGAAAGCAGCAGGAGGACATAAGTAGCATAGTTAGATGAGAATTAATATGAATTATAAGTTTGTTTATAAGCCAAGAGAAGTTGTTTTCCTGGTAGAACTGAGAGCCTTTTGTGTATGTAAGGGAAAGAGTTTAATGTGTCTGTTGTAGGCTCCTTTGGGAATACTTGCACAGCTCTGGTGTGCAAGTATTCTATGGATGTGAGCAAGAAAGTATTTAGCCATAGACATTAGAAGTTAGTCAAAATTAAATTAGATTTGCAGCACATCAGCTGCTTTTGTGCTGGAAAGTGCAGTCCCCCAGAGTTTGTATCTGCTCCAGATGATTCATGGTGCTGTTTGAAAACCCTTGGATTTCTGATGTGTTATGAGGGCTGGTTTATCAGGAGATAGATTTGTCAGGAGGGGTGAAGTGAGCATTTCTGCTTTCTCCAGCACCAATATATATGTACTTTTGGGGCTTAGTTAGCTGGTATTTTATGTCCCTTTCTTAAGCAGATGTGGAAACATCTGTGTTTTTAACTTTCTACTTGTCATGGTTTTAGTCTTTGCCATTTTAAGGTGGTATTGTTGATATGATGCAATCTCTACTCCCCATTACATTTGAAGTCAAAAGAAGCAAACAGCCCTTCAGGAAATCTCTTGTCAGCTGATATAGGCAGCTGACAATGGTGTGAGAAAATAATAAAAACAGAAAAGAGTAATTTGTGTGTAAAGAGGGAGGCTAGGATGAGTCATTATTTTAATCTCATTGTAAACTTAGTTGAAGACAGATTAGTGGAACTGGCAGTAAATGGAAGCAGAAGAATTCAATCTTTCCCAGAGTTCTCTGGGAACTCTGAGAGCACAAGGCCTCCCCATGAAAGAAAGCAAGAAAGCTTTCGGCTTCAGTTCAAAGGACTATTTGTGGCTTTGGAGACAGCTGGCAGTGTTTTTGCAGCTTGCAGGAAAAGACTTGGATCAGTGTTTCTAGTCTTAATGTAAACGAAGCTGACACAGGTAAACACCCCTGACCTAGCTAACTGTGCTGTGATAAAGGTGACTTTACCATTCACCAGGTAGGCCTTCTTTGATGTTTCTTTTTCTCAGTTGTTTAGCAACTTGCAATCCAGTTACTCTAACTTACTCTGCAAAGTATTTTACTCAATTCTGTTTCCTAAAATAAAATTGTTGTGACAACCTCCAATTTCATGAAATAGTAGGGAGACTTGTCAGGGTGGTGATTCACGATCCTTTAAAACAATATGTTATAAGACCGTTTTACACAAATTTAAACTTTTCCTGCAGGGCAGATCTCTTGAGTTGTAGTAGAAATAATTTTATATGTCTGGTATAAATATAGATTTACTTAAAAAAGGAATGTCTGGATATGATTATATGGTGGAGAAGGCTCAATGAAACAAGGGAGGAGTTGCACAGTTTGTTTTAGGGGAACCAAAGATACGTGTGGCATCCAAAGGCAGTGGCACCCCTGTGGTCAGGGTTAGGTAGGATCCTCAGCCCACATTCTCTCCAAGATGAGTGATTTTGATCAATCTTTTTAGAGCTAGGATGCTGGCTGGCTGAACTTCTGTGCTGATGAATTACTGATTTTTCTTAGGTTTTTGTAATTTCTTAACACTTGTGTTGGTTTGGTTTTTTAGATACAGTTTTGGTTGCAGTTTTTATTGATTGACAGTCATACTGATTGCTGCCGGAAGGCATTTTTTGTGATGCTAGAAACATAAATAGAAGCATGGTTATGAATCAAAACCATCATTTTTCAGGACTGTATGTTGTCATAGAAATTATTTGGAATAAATAGGCTACTCACAGTCCTGGGCTTTATTAAAAGCCCATTAATGCCTGTTTAACTGAGATTTGCAGTATCATGTGCATTCCCATGTTAGCAGCTGACTCCAGGCATAATAAATACTCCTGAAAGACTTTGAATTGAGAGCTGCTTGTTCAGTTCTGCACAAGAGATTCATTAATTGTCACTCTGGGATCTCAGGAAAAAGAAACTATAATTATCTATCAGGATCTGGACTTAAAAAAATATTTAAAGCACATATCTGCCTTATTTTTAACAAACTGGGTAAACTGCAAAGGCTTTTATGTCTTAAAGACTCTTACCTTCTCTTTTGTTATGTTTCTGAAATGAAGTGGGTAATTAACAGGATTTAATTACTCAAGATAAATGCACTAGTGTAGTTTCTCTACATACATGTAAATTGTATGTGTTTTGCATCTTAAGCCCAACTGGAGATTGTGAACCCAGTATTATGCCTGACTTTAACAATGTGGATGTTTGCCTTAGTAATATCCATTGGGTGAAAGGAAAGAAGCCAAGAGAGTAATTTAGAATGTTATCTCAAAAGCAAAATTATGCTAATGAAGCATATGGGTGTTTGTATGTCAAAGAGTACTCTCAGTACTTAGTTACATGGTGAGAGAGGAGTTGTCAAAGGCTCCTGTTATCCTTCAGTGTTACTTGTTAAGTCTGAATATGCAAGTTGAGCTAAACCTGTTTTTTTTCTTTCGGAAGTTCAGTGAAAATCTCAAGAGCTTGGCTGCAGGTTTATACTTCTCCTCAATTTGCTCTGCTGCAAATGACAAGAAATAAGTCGCAGGCATTATTTCCATTTTTTTATTTGCCACTGAAGATTCTCCTGTCATTAAAATATATTTAGTTTTTGCCTTGTCATGACCTATGTTGACCAAACATATGACAGCATTACAAAAAAAAAAAAAAATTGGTATATAATTAAGCCGTTAGAGAAGGTTTGTATGTCTGTTTGCATCCTTAATATGGAAGTGTTTGAAAACATTTTCCATTCTTTGTATTTTATTGTTCTAGTTGTTTTAGCTGGGATAGAAAGTGTAGGATCAAAGTTCTGACCCTTTAAGTTGGGAATAACTGCTCTTCAGGACACCTAGGGTCTGGGAAATGATGTGCAGTGTTCAGCTCGCTTGCATGCGCTTCCTTTAGGAGGTAGTTTCCATTGTGTATGAGGATGTTCCAGTTCAGGTGCTTCTGATGTTGTTCTAGAATCAACAGGTATTTGACAGAAGGAAATCTTGAGAGTTCTCTATGTAAACAAACAAGCAAAAAAACCCCCAAAACTTTGCAGCTTGTTAAACATGGAAGCCAAACCCTTATAAATGTGAACAGATAGCATTGAACTTCCCGAAGTGAATAACCCATTAGTGTTCCTCCCATGTAGTTCACTGACATAAAGCTGAAAAAGATCTCTTTACCTATGTTTATGCATCTGTAAAACCAAAGTACTGGAAATATAAGCAGGCATTGACTCAGTGAATATTTAAGGTTAAAAGAAAGAGACAGATTAGGATAGGTAGACTGCTACACCTGCTTAAGTTTCTAGAGATGAAATGTGCTAGTTTGGTGAGTAGAGGACTGAGTCCCCTTTTGCTTCAAAGGTCCCTTGGGCTATTGTGTCAGTGGAGGCAGCCCTGAAGGACTGAACTGCTGCTCTATAAAAGTGTCATCCTCTTCTTGGACAGAATTCAAATTTCTTCCACCATATTTCTAGCCTCCTTTTCCTCTCTTTTTGTGGCCTGATTCTGTTACCTCTGTGAGCTGATACAGTTGTACAAAAGAGGTTATGTTCATAGATTGTATTGTAATTTCACACTTGACCACTTAAAAAATGAAATTTGATTAAATGTATTGATATAATGAATATGACTCAGAAGTTTTTATTCCTGTCTTTGGCCTTTGAACCTTGAGTGACTCTTGTTATTCAGGTATGGAGCTTTGGAGGCAACTGGCCATAAAAATGAAACATCTGGGGCAAATACAATGGAAAAGCAACCTGGCTGTGAATACCATGCTTATGGTTTCTGGGAAAGATGCAAATTGCACCAAACATTGGTGGTCATATTAGAGTTTTGTGTGACTAACTTTTTCTTTACTTGGTTTAATATTCCAAAGGTTAAATGAAACTTCTGCTGGAAAAAGGTTGTCAAAGAATTACAACTATAATTTTGTAATATTATTAAGCATGATACTGAACATAGTTAGGGAAATAGCTTCCTACTTTCTCCAAAAGATCTTTATTTCCAAAAAAGATTCTGTGCTTAGTGCTTGGGGTTTTTTTAATCCCTTCCCCCTTCTTATCTTTATTATTTTGGACTTTATTTTACTTCACAGTTAAGGGAACAGCTTCTTAATAGTGCTACACTCTTCTCCTTTACGTAAGTGGCATTGCCTTCAATGCATTTTCCTACTTTATTATTCATCTTTGTGTCTCAGTCTTTTGCCTAGGGTTTTTATGATTAGCAGATGCTCAAGTCTGCCAAAATTTATACATACATAATTTGATTAGTTATAAAACCTGGAAACATTATTAGCTGTGTTCATGTGAATTTTCAGGACAATACCCTCTGTAGATGACCAGTTGCTTTGAGAAGTAGCAAAGTAATTGCTGTGACCTCTGTTGAACTCTATCAAAAGCCCATGCAGTAACAGACTTAAGTGTAGGTACAGAGAATAGAATGTATAATACTGATTTTTAAATGCAGAGCTACTGTAAAGCAAGAAAATAGGCTGTGAATATCTCCATTTAAGAGCTGAAGATATCTGTGAATGTAGGAAATGGAGAAAAAGCTAGGCAAGATTATGAATGAAGAAACATTCTCATACAGGAAGGTGAGAGCCTTCCAAATGAGTGTTTTATGCTTCCAGTATTTCTTGATGATTGAAGCAGTAAGTTGATAAATCCATCAGTGTAAGTGCCAGTTATGACATTATATGGATAGTTCTTTTCATATTCCTGAAGTACTGTGTGCATGTGTGAAAGAACTAAGAAAGATCTGATATTTCTCCCCCTCAAAGTGAATAGAAGATAACGCCATCCAGCTCAGTGAGAGCCAGGTTCAGTCCTGAAAAAACATATGCTGTCTTATGAAATTAGCTGGAAAGCTGAGTTGAATTGTCAGCCAAGCTGGTGTAAGAAAAAAGATTTAATTTAAAAGAATGAAAGTCTTTAATTTGTATTCCATGCGATGAGGAAGGTGAGAACAGCTTAGTCATATATGAGAGGAAAATGGATGGGAAGTAGTGTCTTTACAGTGGCATGGCTTAGTTAGCACAACATTCCATGTCAGTACAGAAAAGTCAATGATCTTGAACTAATAGTTTGTGTGGTATTTTTCCTAGTTCTTTTCCCTTGAGATCTCTCTGAAGTATTGGAATGCATGGGATGAAGGTGACTATGTCAGTCTGAAGGCATAGGCATTTTAAAGCACAAAAATTTTCAAACCCAGAAGTACAATCAAATCCATTTCACAATGCTAACTAAGCCCAAATCTCTATTATTTAAGTGTTCAACAACACTGAGAGTATTTCTAAAGCTATGAATTTCTCTTAGAAAAAGCTTGCAGAGGACCAGATGCTACTCATTTATTTAGCATCAAAACTCTGTGTTTGAAGTGAAGTCACCAAGAGCTGAAAATGAGTAGGAGGTGTGTGCGATTGACACTGTGTGCCAAGAAGGGGGATCTTTTTCCAGTAGCACCTTCCTCTCCTTTAAGTTTCTTTTGCCTCAGCTACATTAGGCACCAAACTTTGAAGTTTTTAATATTAAACTAAACTTTGAATTATCATTTCTTAGCTGTCACCGGGCCAAACAGGAGGGAATTTATTTCACTCCCAGCTGCTCGCAGTACTAGACATGGGTACTAGAAGCAAGAGATACATGGGAGATAGATAAGAGCAACACTGAAAACATTTGTTACATTGTCAGTGGTAGAGCTTTATTTAGTCGGCTGTGGCAGCTCTTAGACCTGTTCACTGCAGTATATTGCTTGTTGGGTGAGTGTTCACTGCAGTAGGTTTGTTGCCTTCTGATATTAGTGTAGCATTTTAATGACCACATCTTTGTCACAGACATCATGTTAAATAGATGGCAATTAGTAAAAAATGCTTTAGCAACATTCACATTAATCTTAGTTCTGGGGAATTTCAATTTCTCTGGGACTCATTCCTTAGAATATATGTAATGCCTGGGGCTAGTATTGTGTTCAAAGGACAGCTGGCTTTGTTGCTGCTGGGTACAACCAAAATAGTTAGGTCTTTTCCTTAATAATCTTGAAATTTAACTTCTTTTTTTTTTTCCAGCTTGTTAGAGTTGTAATTAAATACTAGACTAGCTCTCAGTTATGGCTGGCTTCATCTACCACCTCACACTGCACTACTGAATCAAACATTCCTTGAGATCCAGGTACTTTGAGTGCTGAGTATTTGCCCATTACTTTCCAAACCTTATTATAAAGCCTTCTTTTATACTTTAAATAAATAAATCAGTGCAGAGCTCTGGGTGTTACAGTGGAAGAGCTAGGCTGATTTTTTTGCTAGAACAGTTTAAGTTGAAGTGTCTCTTTGGAGAGTATTTGGAACTACCAGAAATGTGCAAAATAATTCAGTAAGCAAAATCTCATTACTCACTGTGTGTATCCTTGTACACCTTGAATGTTGCTAATAAGCTTGATTGCATTCCAGTGCTGATGGTCACTTTCCTGAGACTGCAACCTCCTGTGAGTGTTTAGAACATGCAGTGGTAAACTGTGTTTACTGTTTAGTGGTTAGGATGATCAACAATAATTTGCATTGTGCTACTTACGAAAGCTGCTATTGCTAGATTTTTATTTTTGTTTAAGTCTTTTATTTTTCCATGCAGCTTATTAACATATGTGCTCATGTGCAACATTATTGTTGCTAATATGCATTTTTTTGCATGTAATGTATTAATGTTTTGACTGTGTGGAGCACTGAGGAATTAATCAAACAGTTAATTGACAACCCCGTTTGGCTTGTTTGTTAAAATTTTGCTTTTGTATGGGAAGTGATGAAATGAAATTTTAGTAAACTGAACTGAGTATTTTTCATTTCTGTTAATCTTCCTTTATTTCTGGTATGCTACCCAGTGATTCTAGAGGAAAAGTGTATTTAGCCATGTGTATGCTGTTTTATATCAACAGTGACACTAATAGCATTACTACAAATTCTTCCACATGAGGCTATTTAGAAGGCTTTTGACTAAATGAAATTTAGCATTCTTATTTATTGCTTTGAAAACTGCTGTAGAATTAATTTCCTATTTTCAGAGATTACACAATTCTGTTTCTGCTGGTGTGTTTGAAAGATTTTACTCTTGTTCCAGTTTACAGTAGGGAAAAAAAGGCCAGAACAAAAAAAAGCTTTTGAGGAGTGGAGCTTTGTGTTCTGCTGTTTTCTCCAAGCATAGACTTTCTGGCTGATAACTCTGGTTGGCTTGGTTCCTTCCCTGTATTGGGATGGTTTGGATTACCTCTGTATGGCTTTGAAGTTTAATATAACATTTTTCCTTCATATCTTATAAGCAATCACAATTAGAGAAAATTTTAATTCCTGCTGATAATGTCTTATTTATTCCTTCTGCTGTTCTTCAGAAGATCTCTATGACACCTTGTTTCCTAGTTCAAGTTCTTATTTTGTTTTGTGTCCTACCCTCAAAATTATTTCTGTGTTAGTTAGTGATCACTAGTAATTCTCAACCTGTTGTATTTTCAAAAAATCAGGTTTTTTTGGGTTTTTGTGGTTTTTTTTGCACTCCTGAGAAGAGTTTTAATGTTGAGAGACCTGCATAGCTCTCATCCTCCTGTGCAGAGCTAACAGATTAGCTGGTCTTATGATCAGATCTTGGCTCTTTTATAAAAATTTTCTGTCAGACTAAGAAATAAATAAACCTGCTGTTTAGGAGCTGTGTAGTTCTAACAGGAATAGAGAGGTAGTAGTCATATGATTTAAAGCCATTTATGTGTCATTTCTGTATTTGACTATTCCAGTTTCTCTCTGCTTTATCCCATGCTAACTCAGTTTAATGAGAGATCTTACTGGCATTTTTGGAAATCTCTGCATAACAAGTGGGCTAGATTTTTGGGTTTGTTTGTTGTTTGTTTTTTTTTTGCTTTGATAATTCTATCAGGTTTCAATACCTTTTACTGGAAAGAGATAATTGCCAAGTTAGTGCACATTGTTGTCCTCTGCCATAGGAGGAGGAAAGAGAAGATAACAGCTTACAGTTAATGCACCAGATTTTGTCTTCCTTTCCACCTTTTTAAAAATTTTTGTAGGTTTATTACATAATGGCTTTTTAAGACACTGGATGTTTTATACTTCTCCCTGCCTCTTCCCACATCTTCTAAAACAATAAGTAGTAATACAATGACAAAAAGAGAGAGTTATAACCTCATTATAATGTCTTTCTTTCTCTTCTGTTCTGGAGAGCATGGATGTCTCTGCAGGGCCAGCACAAAACTCTGCCTGTGCAGCACTCCCCAGCAGATGGTCCTTCAGGGCAGTGTACAAGAAGAATTCACTGTATGTGAGCCTGATGAACTCCCTCAGCATCTAGCAATCCAAATTACTCCTTAGAAACTTGCTAATCAAATTACTGCCATTTAGCCTAGTTTCTGTATCTCTATCCCTCTTTTGACCACGTGTACATTTCTCACCTTGATCACCTTCCCAAAAAGGTAGCATCACAGTCCAAGTAGTTTGTGCTGCAAAAATCTTTTCTTTTTACATGCCTGATAACTTTCTCCTGGGTCACTTAAGTCTTTTGTGCTAAGATAGAGTGAATAACTGTATTTGTTTTACATTCTCCTCTCCATTGTATATTTTTCTTGAGTTCTCTTTTATCTTTTTTGTTTGTTTTTTGGGAGGCATAACTAGAATTGCAGTGTGGAGGGTAAAAGTCTGCCCCAGACTTATGCAATGACAGTTTTATTTTTCTGCTGCTTTTCTTTCTCTTAATTGTTCTTGTCTTTCAGTTGTCTTTTTAATTGCCTTTAAAGTATTAAGCTGCTGATTTCAAAAATCTTTTCCCAGTGATTCCAACATTTATTATTGAGTTTATTAACTGCGATAGAGCCCATCATCATGTAGGTACAGTTAGGATTGTTTTTCCCAGTGTGTGTTCTCTGTATTTATTATGGTGCCATCTTTCTTCTTTCCCTTTATTGTTCTGTCATTTCTCTGAGATCTCTTGTAACTGTTTACATTCAGGCTTTTTTTATCTTGAATAATTCACTAACATTAGCATATATTGTCATCTATTTAGACCTCTTTTCAAGTTTCTTGCAGGATCCCACTGTTAACCTCCATCATTATGATATTTGAGTTATTCCTCTGCTCTATTTTCAGTTTGTGATTCTCAAGAGTGTCTTCGCTATATCCCATGATAACTGAGTTTATTTACTGAGAAACCTTGTTTGCATTTTTTGGAATTCTGTGCACACCAAATAGACTGATTTTTTTTTTTTTTTTCACTTGATCATTCATTCATTCAGATTTTAATACCAGTCCTATTAAATATTTAGCCAACAAATATAACCTCTATTTTAGGGTATTTTACAGTAAGTTTACCTTAAAAAAACACTCATTCTCTCTCTAGAAAATCCTGAGCTAAAGTTTCCTAATCTATTGCACTCGTTAGATAGCATGCAAAAATATGCAAACAAAGAAATTAAGTAATAGATGCATCTGCTGAATCTAAATTAGTACTCATATTGCTGAAAAAAATGAAATCTTTATTTGCTTGTTTTTAGTATTTCCTTTTCTAAGCTATTTTTATGTACGTACTTGAGAAAAACCCTTGGCAAACAAATAGCTTCTGTGAGTTAAGTGACATTCATTCGTTTTTATTTGAACTTAATTATGTTACTACAAAATGTGGTGAAAAATATTATCATCAAATGGGACAAAGTGTCCGTGCAAAGAACCTAGCAGCAAAATTTCCATCAGGCATCCCCTTGGGTTTTCACAGCCTTTTCAGTGATGTTTGCTGACACTGGAGTTATTGAATCCTCACAGTTGATGTTTAGTCTGCCATGATTTCAGCGAGTGTTTAGAGCCGTGAGATTCCATAGCGTGTGTCACCTTTCAGTAGAGAAGGCAGTGCTGAGCCAAGCTTCTGGGCAAACAGTCATGCCTTAGGATTTGAATGAATAAACAAAAGCTGTGTTTATGGGAATGGTGGACATATTACTTGATCTATGCAACAGTAACAGAGTTGATTGTTGTCAGTGACCTTGGAAGTAAACAGTGAAATCTTTGAGTCTGCTGATGGTAAATAGCTGTTTTGCTGAGTTAAATGCCACACCAGTGGTGAAGAACTTCAGAAGCGCATCAATAAAGTCTGCAAAAAGAAGTTTTGGATTACAAAATTCACAGAATGTAGTTGGTATTACAGAAGAATACAAGGACACAGCCTCTGGCTTGGGACGTTCCTGAGCAGCAGATTTCTGGAGAGTGGTGTCAGGACCACATTTCTGCATACTCCATCTCCCACCCTGAGTATTCACTGCTTCCCCCTGAGAGGCAGCGAGGGGAGTGTGTGGTCCAACACTGTCCAACTGATTGTAGGCTGAGTTTGTGTTGATATCAGTTGCTATTTCAATAGAGAGATATGTTGGGAGGAAATGGTGATCTCATGAAAGTTTTATGTAGTGAAACTGAGTAAGAGAAGTGTTGGGGAATTCCTTCTCAGTAGCTGTGCTGGAATTAATTGGTTACAAAGGTGACCCAGTACTGCTGCATTAGGCTGCAAAACGTTTGCAGAGGATTTTTAGGGACATACAAAACCGGAAGCACCTTCTAGGAAAGCATTTTAAAACTGATTCTAAATTATTTTGATAATCTGCTGCTTTTCTTAGCTCTGTTGGAAGTAGGATAAGCAGGCTAGAGTCTCAAGCAGTGACAAGCCTGCCCCCATAGCCTTACATGAGGATTGGGTCTCTGTATCCTATGTTGTGTGCACTGTGTCTGTAGGCTCTATAGCAAAGTCATGGAACAACTCCAAAGCAGTGTTGTTCTCTGGATTCAGCACTGCTGCACATGTTATAATTAAAACCTTTAATCTCACAAGATACCCTAGGCGAAAAAGGCTAGAAAAAATGTAAATCTAATTGCTCAGACATAACATTGATACTGTTTACAGTACCTCAGGAAATGTCTCTTGGCTAGTTTCTGAGAATTAGTTTGGGAGAGGGTGAATTCAGGGCGTACGTGTTTGTTTGTTTTGGTTTGTTTTTTAAGATTTCATTGCCAAGAAGTGCTTCCAGGGGTTCAGTTTTGGCATAACAGTATGAATTAGCGCCTTGATCCTCCTATGGTTTCCTTAGATTTGTATCAGTTATCTTTAATATGTGGTATAAATTCAATATGAATAATTTTTTTCTGGTTTCTTCAGACTGTAGCCATGGATGTAAATATGCAATGAGCTTTTCTAGCAGATACAAGAAAAAGAATGAAAAGCGAAGAGAGGAGAAGAGCTTCAATGTATACATATTCCAGTTTGATTTTTTTTTTCTTTTTTAAGATGAAGGAAGGTAAGAGTTGCAGTGTTAGCTGGTGATTCATGATCTGCTAAAATAAGCTTGACTAAAAGAGGAGGGGAAGAAACCCCACCTAAAAGTCATGTTTCAGCTTTTGAAATATGGGAAAGGAAGGAAATGTAAGCATTCTCAGAAAAAACGAATTCTACCACAAACTTGGCAGAGTTGTGGAGAAATGTCTGTGTTTTTCCAGATGAAAATTGAGAAAACAACCTGGTAAATATAGATGAAAAATTTAAGTACCATGTGTTAGTCTAACTAGTACAGTCTCTGCAAATAAATTCTAGTGAGATCAGTCGATCTTTGGATGAATATCAAGATATGGATGGTTTTGATGTAAAAGTTTAATTTGATTCTGTGCATATATCTCCCACTTCCTTAAAGTAAACCATTGGAAGATATAAGTATTACTTTATGGAAAGAAGCCTGGAAAAATCTTTATGCAAAGTCGAATTGCTTTAATTCAATATGTTGTGCTTGGTGTTCATGACTTTTCATATTCAGTAGTGATCATCTCTTCACCCACCTGCCCCTGCAGCCCTGATGTGATACTTTTCATTTAGGATGCAAGTCCATGGTCCATCTGCTGCTGGGCATCCTGAAATAATATGTAGGGGATGTTCTTTTAGATGCAATGTCCTGGAAGAGTTCACATTTGGTGAGAGTGGTATTGGCAGCATAAATATTGACGTCTGTGGTAGCACTCGTCAGCTGGTAATTGCAGGCAAGCCGGAGATGATCAGAACTAACGTCTGTCACGTGCCCATGCAGTAGCTGGGACCAGAGACACTTCTTCAGCAGTGTTCAAAAGTAAATCTCTTCAAGCCAGAGCAGCAACAGCAGCATTTCCTGAGGCAAGAGGAGGCTTCTAAAAACATGAAGCCTGTAGTGTCCCTGTATATAGCAGCCCTCAACAAACCATTTTCTATTAATTTTTCAGTGGCCTTTGTAATCCCGACCCTCTTTTTGCAGAGTTTGATGCCGGTCTAGAATTCCTTGCCACTGGTAGGTCATTTAGCTGAAGGGCTGTCAGCTAGGCTGGTGAGTGGTGTTGGTGCCTGGGCCATGGGTGGTACTGTGTTTTGGGAACAAGATCACAAGCACCCAGTGTAAACCCAGCTTGAAGCTGGAAGGTTGGTCTGACCTGGAGAAGGACCTGTCCTTCCTCTTCACTTCCATTCTTGGACTGCCCTGGTTTGGAGCTCTTTTCTGTAAGGTTCACAATAAGCAAGAACCTGGATTATTTTCATTTTGCATATCTCCCTCAGTCTTAATCCAGGGGTTATGGATAGGGAGGGGGTTTTATGATCAAATACCACAGCAACATGAGAAACAGATGAAAATCCCTTCATTTGCACTGTCATCCCTGCTTTGCCTTGCAGATTGAAACACTTCCAGGCAACTGGCAGTCTTGTTACTGTCTGAAATATTCATGTGGCACCTTTGCATCTTGACTGGATTCCTGTCTCTGGCATGGTGGTAGGGAGAGACAGAAGGGTGGAGGTGGGGACAGCGTGCTGTCAGTGAGGTCAAGCAGTAAAACAGCTAAACATCTTCCCTGCAATGGGAGCTCTGCTGCTGTTTCAAGCCCTGGCTATGGGCTAACACAGTTTTGTGCTGGTTAACAGATAAAATGACTGAAGTCTAGGCTGTAGCCAGAGTGAGAAATAACCTACTTCCCCTCCTTCCACCAGCAAAGAGGAATAATCTGTTGCCTGAGGTTATCTACAGAGCATTTGAGCTCTGTGCTTACTTTTCAGCTTAGCTGGGAACAAGCTTGTAGTGGTTTGGGGTTTGCAGACTATACTGCAAGCCCTCTAACTCCAGTTTGAAATATCTTGAGGAGAAAAGAAACTTGTGAGGTGACAAAGTTGACTACTTCTTGCTTGTCTCACATTTCTGTAGAGGTGAATTATTTGCTTTATATGAGCCCAATTGTGAGTTGGAAACTACAAACTGTAAATTTATGATCTTGTCACAGTAAAAAAATGAAGCAGCATAAGTGTTCATTTCTGTAAGCAATCTCTGAGAAAAGAAAAATTGGTTGTGAAAACTGTTGGATTGTGTTCCCACCTGCCTGTGATCATCCAAGAGAAATTGCAGGCAATTGGGTATTTGCCCTAGAGGCCACTTGAGCTCTTATCTATGGGTATCTGTTTCCTGCTCTGGGTAATATATGGAAAAATTCTTCAGGGACTAAGGCACATTTTAAAGACTGCAAGCTGAGTTGTACTCAGGCCAGCTGAGATGAGACAAATTATTGAGGAGCCTTGCAATGTAGTCAGGTTGCTGTTACACTCCTAGGTGTAGCAGAGGTGTGGAGGCACCAGCTTGAAAAACTTCCTCCTTTTTACCTGCCTTTAAGCATAGGATCTTTGACTCCTAGTGCATCTAGTGCTGTGTGCTCTGTTCAGGGCCCACTGAGAAGCAGTGTCCAGTGCACAGTTTCTTAAAATATTTATGAAGTAATCTTCTGCATCTGTGCCACTGCTCTGTTGAGATCTCTGCTGGTTCTTATTGAAGTTCATTAATCAGTTGTGGAGTTTTGGGTTTTAAATGCAAGTCCTGCATAGTTTTGTTCTTCATTACCTGGCATGCAATAAACACAGCTGATGAACTTGAGTTTCCTCAAAAAACATGCTGCAAGAATGTTGTGAGGAGCTTATGAAAATCTGTCTGACATACTCCAAGTCTCTTAAAAAAAAGAATCAGCTTTGCCAGATAATTTGGCACTTCCTGCCTGATTGAGCAGAAGGACTGAGTTAAGGTTGATTGGCAGGCTTGACAGGCTGGAGAGGGGAGCCAGTGTGAACATTGTGAAGTGCAGCATTGCCAAGTGCAAAGTCCTGCACCTATGTTGGGACAATTGCCATCACACATTGATCATAGGCTGTGTGATCAATGGATTGAGAGCAGCCCTGCAGAGAAGGACTTGGGTGGATTCTGGTGGATGAGAGGCTGAACGTGTGCACGTGCAGCCCAGAAGGCAAATTGTACCTTGGTCTGCACCCACCTGGAGTTTTGTGTCCAGCTCTGGGACCTCCCAAGATACAAAGGATGTGGACCCATTGGAGTCGATCTAGAGGAAGGCCACAAAAATGGTGAGAGGGTTGGAGCACCTTTCCTATAAGGAAAGGCTGAGAGAGTTGTGGTTATTAAGCCTGGAGAAGAGCAGGTTCCCAAGATACCTCTTTGTGGCTTCTCATCTTCTAAAGGGATCTTACAAGAGATGTAGACAGACTTTTTATAGGACCAGTTAGGACATGGGGCAATGGTTTAAGCTGAAAGAGGGTGAGTTTAAATTAGATATTAAGAAGAAAATCTTTACTGTGAGGGTTGTGAGGCACTGGAACAGGTTGCCCAGGGAAGTAGTGGATGCTCCATTGTTGGAAGCACTCAAAATCAGGTTGGATGGGACCTTGAGCAGACTGCTTAAGGCAACCTTAAAGTTGTCCCTGCCCAGGGCAGAGAAAGTTTGAGTAGATAATGTTTAAACAACCCTTACAAAGCAAATCATTTGGTGGTCCTGTGTCTACAGCTAATGCCTATGTTGTTTTATATTTTGGGAGGGGGGAATTTCAGAAAAGTTGAAGCAAAAAAAGAATGTTTGACTGAAGCACATTTGATGTAGAGATTTGATGCTGCTGCAAACAAGAGTTATTGAAGGTTTGAAAAGAAAAAAATTTAGAGTAGCAATGTTTATTATCTCATTTATGTATAAACCCTTTTTGTTAAAAAATACCAGCCTCCATATGATACAGCAGAGAGAAATTTCCTTATAACCAGATTCTGGTACAGTTTGCTTGCTTTTGTATGTCTGACACCTCTCCTGAGGCAAGATGAGTCTGTGAAGGAAAGGGAACTCTGACTGATACTGAATTAAAAATACCAAGTCTTCAAGGCTGATTTTTCTGGCATTTCTTTGAGTATTTCTTTTCATTTGATATGGCAAGACAGCTGTCCTTCAGTGTCCTTTGGTTTCTGGTAGCTAAACATCAAGTGTTCCCATTGCGTGACTTTGGCTATTGTTCCTCAGTCCTGGAGGCACTTTGTAGACCTCAGTTGCAAAAGGGTAAGGGCATGGATAGATGAAGAATCTGTCTGAGGAAAAGCAGTGAAGTGTAGAGGGTATTTTGCGTATTGAATGTCACTTCCTCAGAGGGGCTGCCATCCTTATTTAAGAGGGTGATACAGGAGAAGTTGTCTTGTTTCCTGTACATTATTAGCAGGGTCACTAGTGAATGATGGTGACACCTAAGTCTGGATTTCATGTCTGCTTCTTTAGGGAGCAGAGAAAACCTTTGTTCTGTTTACCAGCTGAGGATAACTAAGAGGTTTGCTGTATTTGCTGTAAGATTTGTGGAATGACAGGAAGAGCAATCCCACCTAGCAGGAAGAGTATCAAGAAAACAGTGTGCTTGATGGAAGCGGTATTTTGAAAGAGAAGAGGTATGTGTTTTAGTTAAATTAGTGTGTGTTCTGTCACCAAGGGATTGCCTGTCAGGTTTAATTTGAAACGAAACTAATTGTTAGTCTGACAGCTTGATGTGCTGGGAAACGCGATAAATACGTTGGTACCAAAAATCGTTTTCAGCTCTATTATCTAGCTGTTGTTTGGCTTAATGAGAAAGGAAGAGCTGAAACATGCATGTTTTTAGGAACAGCTGCCCATAAGTTTTGCTTATGTAGAAATAATGCAAGATTTTGTGCTCTTTTCATCAAATGTTTTTAAAAAATGTTGTACTCTTGTTTCATAATCTTTGCTAATTAACATAGGCATAAAAATACTGCTAGCTCTGGCAGCGTTAGTATGTTTATCCTGTTTTTCTTCCCTACTCAAGCATATCCGGGACAGAGAGCAATCCGAATTCCCTAAACTATGGAGATGTAGAACTAAGGAATTAATTTGCATTTTTGGTCATAAGAGATTTCATTAGAATCACTTGAACTTTAAAGAACTAATTGCAAGCTGATTTTACAGCTGGTATTAAAAGGACAGCAAGGTCACTTTCTCTGATCAAAGTGAAGACTGAAAATAACTGCCTGGCAAATCACATAGATAAACTTGGAACCAATTGTATGAATCATCAAAGTTTTATTGTCATCGCTTCAGACTGGTGTAATTAGGCATTACCTTTTGGGCAGACACAGAATGTAGTCTCTCTCAAAAATTAAAAGCAGCTTGCTGTACACTACTGTGAGACTGGCTTTGAAATAGAAAAGGCAGTGGTTTATCAGGAAGGTAGGACTTCAGGCACAAATCTAGGCTAAGTACTGTCTTTGTAGGCAGCTGTCTTTACTGCTGCCACCAGTTTCTTCTCTTTGCTTTGTTCCAGCAGTCATTTTGATTTTCTGAAGAAGTCACTTAGCATTTGTTGGCTCTTGCCTTGTGACCTAAGCCAAAACTGCACAAGAGTACTAGAAAGATTTTTAGCAAAGCTTTCAAGTTGACTCCTAAATATGTGTAAGCATTTGTTTCTTTCCTAAGGAATTGGGGTTTTTTTCTCATTTTGCAATCTACTGTCATCTCTGGAGGGGTAATGGTTAGTGGCAGCAGGGAAATGTTCTGTTTTCTGAAGTTCTTTTTTGATCCTGCAGCAAGATGTAAATCAGCAGAGAAATATCCAGGGACTAATGTCTCCAAGCAGTAATTTATGAGAGCTAGATAATAAGGGAAAGGAATTAAAGATCCTGAGGGGATAAATATCTTTCTAGGACAAAGAGAGTGTCAAGGAATAGGAGACTCTTGGAAGAAAATATTGCAATTGTCTGAAAAGATAGTGGAAAGGTGATTGTCTTGAGTGTGAGAGTCACCTGAACTGTACTAGATAGGGCAGAAAACTGAGTGATAGGCCTACTGAAATTAATAAAGAGCTGGATAGAAAGAAGGAGAGGAAGGAAGAGATCAAAATCAAGATTTACTAGAATGGCAGAAGGGATTAAACTTGAGAAAAAGAGGGAGTGCAGGAAAATGTATTTGCTTCTAATACTTCTGCTCCTTCTCCTTAGTGTCCGGCACCTGGACACAAGATATTAGCAGTGTCCTTACCTCATGCAGTGCTAGCCAGAGCAGAGGGCTCCTTGCTGTTATCACTTACCCTTCTGACTTAACTAGCTAACCTTCATTACTGATGATTAATATGATGAAATCTGTTTTTCAACTTCACTTGTTAAAGGCAAGCTTGGAGATTTAGTCCCATGCAGGCTTGCCATCTAATGAGTTGTGTGCAGCCCTTGTGAAAGCAATCTTCTCCCTTTTCCTTAACCTTCTGGAAGAAAGATTTCAGCCTAAATAATATTACTAGGGTAGGCTAAGCTAAACTTAAAAAATAGAAATCAACTTAACCTTCACTGACCTTTGTTTTGGTGTTTTCTTTTAAAAGCAGTAAGGGCTGCAGAAAGCCTGTGAGTTTCTTCAGACTTGAGAATTCAATAACAACTGTTTCAGATTTAACTTCTGTTCATTATTAGACCATCACACCGAAATGATACCAATCAGAAGCTCCATATGTGCAAAAATACGTCTTAAAATAACAGTATGACTTCATACAAGCAAACAAATCCCCTCAAACCTAAAGATTGGGGTCAAATCTGTTCCATCTATATAATAACTGACAGACTTTAGTTGCGTGATCAGCTTTCCAGGTTTTCTTCAGAACTTGCTTTATTCCACAGAATTTATGCCATTAAGAAGCTGCTTGCCCAACTTTTTATAATACCCTTTGAATTTCCTGTAACTCTAGTTCCTATTTATTACACTTTAAAAATCTTTTTTCACAGCAATCCCTGAATAATTTCCTTATGGGCTTTTTGATGGTGCTTATAAGTGGTGCTTTCAGAATCAGTTTTTCTTTTTAAATGTTCTTCAGGTATGAAGAAACCACGTTTGAAGTTAAAGTGCAGAGTATAATTAATAGGCTGGCCAGCTTGACCCTAAGGTGCAGGCATATTAGAATACTTAGTTTGCACATAGCACTTGGCATTTTCCAGCTATAGCTCCTATTGCATTTATTGGCCTTTTCTCTATTGAATTGAACATCTCAAGTGGGACACTATACAAAAAAAGAAGAAAATTTTATCTGTGAAAAGTTTGACTATGTGATTTTCTAAGCTTTGGGATATTTTCTGGGAAATGACTCCTTTAAAACTCCTTTAAAGGAGTTTTAGATGTTTAGTAGTTCTAGATGTCTTCTTTCTTGAGCATTCTCTAGCTTTTTTGCTAAACCCTTTCCAGCTGTTACAGCAAGGGCACATCTTGTGTAATCCTCATTGATCACCAGAGGTCTGTTCTGTTTGCTGAAGGAAGACAGGGTTTATGTGAGGGTAACACAAAAGAAATGAATTGAGCATTCAGTGCAATTTGTTAGTTCTGTTTATTAGAAGAAAAACTGAGTAGAATCATCTATATTCCACTAAGTAAAATCTAGTTCATATACACCTTCATGGTACTTTTCTTTCAGTTTCTCAGCCTCTTTAATTTTAAATTATTTACATACCATTAGCAGAATTCTGTTTTATACAGCATACATGCTAGATGGGAGTGTATGTTAATTGAAGATGATTTCATATGTGTGCTGACACCAAAGGCCATGGTGAGACTTTGGAAATCTCTCATCCAATTGCCAAAATGAATGAGAACAGAGTAAGACAAAGAGCTGTTGATGAGATGAATAACAGAGAAGTGATCACTTTGAACTTAATTTGGTCATTTGCACTTCTGCTAAACTTTTGCAATTGGTCACTATTAGAAACCAATTGCTAGGTACAGATTGCCTGGTTTAAACTTCTATGCTTCTTACAAATCGTAGCATCTAAGGACACAGTCCAGGCTCTGGATCATCAGATGACTCAGGTTGGAGAGGGCCTTGAAAGATCCCTAGTGCAGGCTCAAAGCAGCGAAAACCAGAGCTCAGACCGGAATGAATACTCATGACATTATTCAGACAGATCTTGTAAATCTCCAGAGATGGAGGCTATGCAGTCCCTACAAGCAACTTGTTCTTCTGCTCTACTGTCCTCATGGAAGTTTATCCGCAAAGAACCTCCCTTTTTCCAGCTTACCCCTGCTGTCTCATCCTGCAGCCATGCACTACTGTTTAAAGCCTGGCTCTGTCTTCTTGGTAGCTTCCTTGCAGGCACTAGCAAGCTACTGTTAGGTTTTCCCAAAGCCTTTGTTCCTGCAGGTTGAACAAACTTAGTTTCCTGAGCCTTTTCTCAGAGGATAAGTGATCCAATACCCTGAGCTCACACTACTTTCTTGATATTTTGGGGGCCCAGAACTGAACACATTATTCCAAAAGTGCTCTAGTAATCACTCAGGTTAATCTCCAGCACAAAATGAAGCCAGCTTTATAGGCTGCTAGAAAATGTTGCTGGCTCATGTTCAGCTTGCCATTCACCAGGAATACAGGAGAGAAATTAGTTACATTAGCTGTAAAAATTTGGTCTGATCTCTTCATCAGCCTCATAATCTATAGCGTATATTCCATAACGTATCACTCGGGCAGATTTCTCTCTAGTTTTGCTTTAGGTGTCTCTACCTCTTTTTTTCACAAATCCCAGTCTTTTGTCTTTTTTGTCTGCATCTGTTCCTTCCTGGCCCTGTGAAGCTCATATTTTCTGCCCTTGGATCTCCTGGGATTTTCCTTTGTAACAGTGTATAGTAGAGACAACAAATAGAAGCAATGGTGATAAAGAATAGCTGGTGTTTAATGTATTGTTTTTGGGGATATTACCGTCTGCCAAAAATGCAGGACAGTCTCATTTGGCTCATGAAGCTTTGAGAAATCTTGTACAGGTTAAGCTGTATTTATTTTGCCTTAGCCATGCAGAGCAGTTACCTGCAAGCAGAAATGCCTTATCTGCAAGCACAGATGGTGTATCTCATTGGACCTCCTAAGAGAGCTGAAAATTTAGATAACCTCTTGGTCTTGTGAACCTTTATATATTTGAAATACTCAGACTTCTCTTTCAAAGATTACTGCACATCTTGCTTTACTTGTGTCCCATCATTGGAACAATGTGTTCTCATTATTGGGACTGTCGCCTCAACACCTCATTTTTTTGCCACATGCACAAATGCCAGAGAGAATATTCTGGACAAACAAGTGGCAGTTGAGAGTCCCTGATAAGCTGTGGCATTGCCACATCTTCTTGAAGTTGCTTTTGCTCTCAATATGGCAGAGCAGCTGATCTTCCCTTGAAAATAGTTATTCAAAGACTTAGGCTACATTCCTGTTTTCCAGAGGATCTGCACTTTATGGAGTAGATACTTCTCCTGCAGAAGGTAGACAGCCTTGCTTCTATGGAGGAAGTCAAGTCCTGGTTGGAACTGTTTCAGTTCAGCTATCAATCACACATGAATATTTCAAGAAGTATAAGAATGAATTTTTAATAAGCTGAGATAATATGTTCTGACTTATGTATAGGTGTTCAAGTAATTAATGTCATGTGAGTCCCACCTCGTGACTTCTGCTGTATATCTCTTCAAGATCCTTAAGTGTATTTATTTCCCTTAGCTGAATTGCAAGAACCAGGCAATCCCAGAAAACAACCTTTCCCTAATCAGTTTGCTGGTCTTAAGGTATCCTGGGAGAAACAGAGGTACTTTTTGCTGTATTTTTTTTTTTTTTAATTCAAAGGATAATGATATAGAACACATGAGATTATTGTCAGTCTGCTGCAGCCAAACAGCTCAGCATCTTGGAGAGCACTTCTTGCCATGGATAAGGGTTCATTCTTACTGAGACAGACATTATTTTGGATGAAGCTCTCGTAGTTGAAATTATCTGCAATGAATGAAGTAATGCTGTCAAATTGCAGCACAGGAATTGCCATCTAGGTATGCATTGGACTTTTTTTTAAATTAAATTAATAGACCTGGGCACATAGACAAGTAGAAAGCCTAAAATTGAGATAGCTATATCATTGTAGAAATGTGGAAAAAAAAAAAAATTGTTACAAGCTTTGTGTTTTCAGTAGGAAAAAGATTGGCCCCGTGTCTTAGAGTAAGAGAAACTTGTTATTTGAAGTTTTGATATCAGCCTTATTTATGAAATGTTCATTTCTTTCTGTCCGTGGAATTCTTCTCAGCCAAAGCAAATTCTGAGATGAAGGATATTCCTTTTAAAGGGGATATTGCAGGTTCCTGTGTCCAAGCTTGGATAGGATGAAGCATCTCAGGCCCACTAAAATAAAAGGCAGTTCCTAAGGTCTAATTTAATTTGTTTGTCTTTGTTTATGTATTTCAGTTGCAGAATTATTTTTGGGGCATCACTTTTATCATTGATTCCCTATTCTCTGCTCTCAGAGCTGGATTTTTAAAGTAATTTTACTTATAGTTTACTGTAGTAACTCACAGAGACTTTGCTTCCTCTATTATGATTCCGGTCTCCCACAAAATGGGATTAAACAGCAACTAGCCAACCTTTGGACAGCTTTATTTTAGGGTAAAAAGGCTAATGGGAGAAAAAAAAAAGCAGTTTACAAGTTAATTTTCATGGGATTTGACTAAGCTGCTGCCAAGTCACAAATTCACTGGTCTTCTGTTAAGTTTTTAATGTCTCTTAATCCACACATTTTCTGTGAGGATGAACAGTGTTGACTGCAGAGGCCCATTGTTTTCCAGTTTGTCTATGTTCTAGAAATTTTATATGAATCTTCCATTTTTAGGAGCTCAAGATTTGTCTAGAGTTTGTATCAGCGGTACAGTATGTTTTTAGTGTTACATGTGCTGCTTAATTCAAATGTGTCTCCATATAATAATACCTGATGTTCCCATACCCCAGAAATCTCTCAGCTGTTAGATGATTATATTAGAATGGTTGACTTGTTTTACGCAGAAGTTGACTTCATAAATGCAGGAAAGGAGGAAATGAAATTCTACTTTGCAATAGCACTACGTAAAAATTATTTTGGTAGATAATAACTTTTAAGACCATATCTATAGCAAAATGTAGTGCTGCTGAAATTCACTAATCAGCTCTATTTCCTAGAGGAATGTACATGTACATGGTTAAGTCTAAAGCATAAAATGTAAGTGTGGGTATCTTGGTCACTTCATAATCTGCATGCAATCACTGCATAATCTGATGTCTGTATCTTAGCTTAAAAAGTTTTGAATGCTTTATATGGAACTATATTTGACAGTTGAAAGATTCAGCTAAGTTAAAATCTTTTTAAAGAATAAAATATCTTATTCATAATTTAAACTTTTGAGTCCCACCCTTAGAATAGCTTTTTTTGTTTTCTTAAAGCACCTAACAGAAACTCTTGGAATAATAATAAGAAAATTCTTAGCGTTTATAAGCACTTCAGTAAAGGCGGTCAGGAAGAGCCAGGGAACTACAGGCTGGTTAGCTTTACCTCACTTCCTGATAGAGCAGGTAATCATGGAAACTGCTTTCAGGTAGTAGAAGGACGTGAAAGTGATGGAAAAGTCAGCATGCATTCATCAAAAGAGAAGTCATACTTGATAAACTTGATAGACAACAGGAGAGCCTTGGATGTTTTCTACCTAGGCTTCAGAAAGGCTTTCAAAGCTGTCTGCTGAAAGATCTCCATGGAGAGGGTATGGTGAAGCATGGGCTGGATGAGCAGAGTAAGGTCAGCTGAAAACTGCTTGAATAGCTGGGCCCAGAGAGCATTAATGAACTGAAGGAAGTGTGGTTAGAGGCCAGTAATTAGCACTGTACCCCTGGGGTCAGTACTGGATCTGGTCCAGTCTTCATCATCTTCATTAGTGATCCAGGTGATGGGGCAGATTGTGCCCACAGCAATTTTGCATATGACACAAAACTGGGAGGAAGGGTTTATATGCCAGAGGATTATGTCCAGTTCCGGGCTCCTTGATACAAGAGGAAGTTGGAGCTACCGAAGAGGGTCAACTCAGTGAAGGGCCACAAAAATTATGAAGAAATTGAAGTACCTTTGCTGTGAAGTGAGGTTGAAAGAGCCAGGGAGTGCTTTTCAATAGGTATAAATACCTGCAAGAAGTGCACAAAGAAAAGGGAGACAGCATTTTTCAGTGGTGCCTTGTGACAAGACTGGAGACAGTGGACACAAACTGAAATACAGAAGGTTCTCTCCAGACATCAGTCAAGAAAAAAAAGAAACAGGTGTTAGCTGTGAGAGTAGCTTAAGCGCTTGCACAGTATTCCCAAAGAGATTTTTGAGTCTTGATCCTTGAAGATAATAGAAACACTGCCTGGACATTGTTGTGGGTGGCCTGTTCTGGATTGCCCAGCTTGAGCAGGGGCTTGGACCAGATGATCTCCAGAGGTCGCTGCCAACCTAAACCCTTCTGTAGTTCTGTTGTGGTGTGCTCTGTAATTACAGTTCTGTAATTTGTTTTATTCGTTTCTTCAGTGTTGTTTGTCTTTTAGATTTTTAGACTGTCTAGACTAGGCTCTCTTAGTTCTCAAACACTGAAGGCAGTTTTGGTTTGTGAACTCTGTAAATAGTATGTCCAGAGAATAGGTTAGGAATGAATGTTTCCAAGACTCTCCTAGATTGAAGAAGTGGTTAATCTAAGATTGATTTTCAATTTCTGTCTGAAGTGTAGTGGCAGAGCTCGAGTAAGGGCGATCTTAGAGGAAGCACTTGTCCTTTGTGCTGCTGTCCAGGAGGAGCCACCCAAGCAGCACATACTGGAGACTGGAGATCCAGGAGAACCATCTAGCCTTTTCAGAGTGTGGCCTTGTACAGTCATCCCACATCTTATAAATTATCTGATGAGACAATGTAGAACCAGCTCTCGGTTGTCTCTACAGTGTGTTGGTCCAAAGTGACCAGAGTTCTGATCAGTCGGCTGCCAGTGTCAGATGAGTGAAAAAAAATATTACATTCACAATGAAATGCTCCATGAAGGAAGAAAAAGCTGATGATCTTCAGAGTGAAACAGCTGCCATGGGCATTTGAACCTCCAGAGAGACAGCCTGCCCTGAGCACTGACCCAGCACATGGCTGCAGTGATGGGACTGTTATCTGTGGCTTGGCATCTGCTTGTGGGCACTGCTAACTGAGCCTAAGCTGCAGCCAGATGAGCCACGAGGGAAGATGCTGAAGTGCAGGTCCAGGGACAAGGTCACGTTAGCAACAAATGTTTGAGTTGGCCTCTGCTTGCATTGCTTTTCTGTGCTTAAAAGGGTTATGATCTTCTGGGCTGTGAAGCCCTCAATCCATTTTGCACAACACTGTATTTCCTGGTCATTACAACCAAATTGTTAATAGTTAAAAAAGCACGTATGAGATGGTGAACAGCCAGCTCTTTTGCACTATCCTGTTTATGTGTCAATTTGTGCTCAAATTCTTTTCATATTTTCCCTGAGGATTATATCAGATATTTCCCTTCTGTCATGCTTCTGTGATAGTGGTTCTGCAGGCTCAGTCACACATTCTACTGAAAATGCAGACGTGGTTTCTCAAGTGCAAGTACCCCACTTAATACTTTTCACTCAGTATTCAGAGGTACAGGTGTTCCTGTTTAAATCAGTCATATTTGTGAATATGACTTTGAAAAACGCAGCAGGGTATATTAATGAAAATATCCAGAGTTAAGGTTTACATACTGCATTTGAAACTGTTGCATCATGTGCACAATAGCTGAGATGCTGAATAGGTTTCCTTAGATTTTCCAAGGACATAAACATCACCAAATTACACCTTCCCATTGCTACATTAATGTTTTGATTTGATCTAAAACCTGACCTACCTGCAATAATTACAAGCCTCCCTGAAGTTCTAAATATGCATTTCCATTAAAAAACTGCTACTGAAGTCACACCTGTCAGTCTGGTTTAAGTTTTTAATTAATTTGTTCCTCAAGATTACCATACCTAAAAGAAATGGTAACAGCTGATAAAACTGCTTCATGTGCTAAGAGTGACAGTGAGATAACCTTTGGTGCAGTAAAAAAATGAAACTTTCTGAGCATTTAGTGGTTTAGAGGAAAATTATGAGGGGCTGCTTGCCAGTCTGTGAGACCTAGAGAAAGACAGGAATTACTTCAGGCTGGACTTTTCTAATAGTGAATTGGCTTAGCTTTTCTGGAGTGTTTCCATTCGGTATTAATACCCAACTGTTACTTGAAGCTCTGCAAAGCGAACACAGGCTAAAATCAGCATGACTTCTGCCACTTCCTAGGGTGATCATAGCTCTCCCTTTGACATAATGCTAGGTAGCTGCTTTCTGTCACACTGTGTGGTTTGTGTCATGCCAGCACAGGCAGACACAGAGAGTGGGAAATTCTCTATGCATTTTTCTTCTGCTGTGGGAGTTGTGGCCTTCCTCTTTCAAATGCTGAAATCATAACTTTTTGATTAATAAAAGATTGAAGATCTCCAGTGGTCTGTATGGAAGCTAGACTTCAGGAAATAGTAGCGATACCAAAATTAACCCATAAATGTCTGGTGGTTTGTTACTGCTGATAGTTTATTGGTGCTTTTCGTACGAGTTGCAAATCTGTCTTTTGATGGTCTTTCAGAAGAATGGCAGTGCTCCTCATCTCTGCATAGGCTACAAAACACTTGGATCATTTCTCAATGTCACAACTATGAAACTGTGGGGGAAGAGGATTGGGTGAGGGGAACTGTGTACATGTGATTATTCTTAGCCCACCCACACAGAAAAAGGAGAGAAGAAAGAATATTTGTGCATCAGTGTTGTGTCCCTTCGTATGCTTAACAAGGTCATGGCTGAGCCTTGTGTCTGCATGAGGTGGGAAGTCCATGGGAACGTGTCACTGATACCCTGGGATACCTGCATCAGAACACTTCATAGGCAAATCTGTGCCATCCTTGCATTGTCTTTCCATGGGCTTCCTCTAGCCTCACTACTGTCTGCAAAACAAGACAGCTTATGCTTGACAGGGAGCGTGTCCCTGGGTATCTCTTCTGCCCTGTTATCTGGGCCTGTTGTAGGAGCTTACACTTCCACAGTTTTTTAGGAAATGTTTCCTGATGAGAATACAGCAGTACTGCCAAAGGAGAGGGCATTCTTTTTTCCTTCCTTTTATTTCCTTCCCCTCCCCTTTTCCCTTTACCTCTCCTTGCAGTTTTCTTTCCTAGTCCTGCCCAGTACTCACAAAACTCTTGAACCTAGGGGGAATGGGCCCTTCTCTTTTTACTTCTATTCAGGGATGAAGTAGCATGATTGCACCATGTTTTTTTCTGAACTCTGGACTGTGCTACTATCCTCTCTCTGTGTTGCATCAGGAAGTGTTGCTGTTCTCTCTAGCAGAGCTTCACAACAAAACTTGCTATTCTCCCTTAAAGCTTCCTACTTCTTTTGAGGAGCTACAGTTATGAATGAGAATTGGTGCTGTAAAATTCGTGGACATTTCTTTACAACTGGAAGTAGCTAGAAGAGATCCCTCTGATACGCAAAAATGAAATTAAACTTCAGTTTGCAGCTGGCCATTATGTAGCAGCAATAGCATTGCTGTCATCTGGGTGCCTAGGGTATGTCTCTATGGGCTTCTTCTGTATGAAGATTTTAAATAAATATGACAGGAGTCCAATACCCTTCTGTCAATTTTAATGTCCTAGCAGCAAGTACTCAGAGCAAGAATACACTAGAGAATCTGTCTCCTCTCCTGACAGTGCAGGTTAATAATAGGAATGCCATGTTGGTTAATATAAAATTTTTCCGTAAATATGGAGGATGAAAGTTAGAAAATTATTTGGCCTTTTGATAAATTAAGGACATTCACTTTACACCTGCTCTTCTTGCTTTTTTTGTGGTCATAGGATGAATGGGTAGGCATTTGACATGAAAGGAGTGCACAAACTTGTTTGTTGGTCAAAAATTTACATATCTGTTTATAAAATGTGATCCCAGAATATAATGTAAATGGGGGATTATAAGTGAATACAAGTAAAACAGTAAATATCTCAGACATTAATTTGGTTTCTTGTGTTCTTATTTTGAGGTTTTTTATGTTCTTATTTTGAGCTTTTTGAGGTCACAGCTATCTGGTTGTTAAAAAACCTGTAGTAATTCATGTGTTTGGGTTTTTTTCAGCCCCTATCAGAGAATAGTTTTTCATTGAACCACAGCTTTTTGTGTCTAAGCAGCCTCATATGCAGTCTGGCCTCACAACTTGTTTGCACCTGCCATGGGTAGGTGCTCTGGTAGTCAGTCAGAGATTGAGAAGTGACAACAGATAGACACCCAAAATACATTATTGCTGTTTTTAGTGTTATTGCATTCTGCTGACCTTTGCTCTTCTATGTTTTGCAGTTCTCTTCTGAATAAAATATTAAAATAATACATCTACTTTTCAGTTAAATGAGAACTTGGATTTTTTTGGGGAGCTCCATTTTTTATGATTATCTGTATTGTAAGATATCAAACCAGAATGTAGAGCCTTAATGGAATCTGAGATCTTTCTCAGATACATGCATTTCTGTCAGCATGATTTCTACTGTCTGTCTCACACTGTTTCATGATGTTTTCTGATGAAAGCAGGATAACCATCTGAATCCTTTCCTGTGTTCTTTGACTTGGCAATCCCAGGGCAGTATATCTTCTATCTTCTCCTTGAGTCTTTGATTTAAAAAAAGGAAGAATGATAAGATCCAAATTGGTGCTGTTGTTCCTCTAAAGTATTTTTAAGACTTCTCGTTGCAAAGGTTTTCAGCTGTGTCTAAGATCATGTGAATTCAGAAGAGTTTAGCTGAATCAGGCAATGCATCATCTTACACTCCAGCCTGCAGCAAAATTTGGTTGCTACAAGTTCCACATTTCTGATGTATTTACATGTGAAGTGATTATGCTGCAAGTTACAGAGATGCTTTCTCAGGAAAGCACTGACTGGGAATACGTTCTCCAAAGCCATCACATCATAGAAAATAAGCAGTTTGGTGATTAACTTGCCACTGTTGCACAGTAAATGTGTTGCTGTTAAACACAACCACAAAAACTACTGGTTTGGGATCAAGTCCTTGGGGGCTAAAAGGCTGTTAGAGAAGGACAGGATCATTACCTTCCCTGTACTCTCTGCCAAAAAAATGCCATTGAAAAATTTCCTCTGGTTCTTGCTCCTGCAGATCTTGAGCTCCCTCTAACCACTTGCTTTTGTAATGAAAACTCAACAGGGATGTGTGTTTAGTCACCCTAGGACAATGTGGTTTATACTGAACTCTCAAAATAGTCAGCATTCCTCACATGTTAAGCTCTGTGTCCCAGCATACTGAGGAGTCTTAATGGGCGAGGGGAAATAAGTAAATGTAATGTAACCAAGAGATAAATAATAGAAAATACATTTTTGCAGTAGAAATAGCTCCTATTTATAAAATGTTTCTTCCAAATGGGAAAATTTGAAAAGAATAAGCTGTGAGTCACACCACATTATGAAAAGTTATGAGAAGTAGTGTTTAAAAATTGTTTGTATGATAGATGGTGTGGTTATTGTGAAAATTGTTATTTTCACGTCTTAATTGTTTGAAAATCTGATTGTGGTGCTGTATGTTTTTATTAATCTTCAAACTGATGTAGTGGGACTTCACTGAACTAAATAAAAGTAAAAATCACTTGAATCATGAGAGATCTCTGCATTTGTATGTTAATAGGCTTCTGCAAAACATGTCCCACTACATTAGTAAATCCAAAGCCATTAATTTCTATGTCCAAATATACACAGGGTGGCAGAAACAGGTTTTTGAAGCATACAGAGGAATGGTACTGTTATTTTTGCTGATCCAGCTTAAGCTGATACTTAGGTACACTTTTCAAAGATGAGTAGGGTAATAATCTCTTAAGTCCGCTCCTGTCATTATATTGTCACTTGTTATAACATCCAGACAGAGGCCAGAAGTACTGCCACCAGGCAGTTATTTTGGAAAAACTGTGTTCTTGCTGAGGATACCCTTCAGCTAGAAGTACAGAAACATAGCTTTAGACAGTGCTCTAGCCAGAACTGTCCTACGAGGTAGTGGATAAAGTGAAATGAGTAATTTTAGTGCATCTTTGTTCTTTTCTGTTGTGCTGTGCATGGAAATGACCAGTATAAAATACTAGTACAAACTCGCAGCATAAAGTACCACTAATGCTGCTGCCTGTAAACTCAGCTGAGACTGTTCATGTATGTTTTATTTTCATTCCTCAGAGGCTGATCTATTTGTCCTGTAGAAGAGAAGTGAAGAAGCAAAGCTTCTCAAAGCTTCTTGTGCATCACAAACAAAAATGTAGTCTAAGCCTGCTCTGTATGGTAGAAGGTGATGCTACCAGGTGGTCAGGTGCCATCCTGCAGGTGCTATGGTGCTTCTTTAAGGAAATTAACTGCTTTTGCTGTTTTAAAGCAATTAAAAGCCATTCAAACAAATAGAACACTTGGAAGTGGCAGATCTAAGAGATTGAACTAGAAAAGTAGCAGTCGTTCTTGTTTAACAGAAAAATCACTAGTGGTATTGACATTCAGGTGTTTGTAGCTGCTTTAAGATTTCTACATCCCATTGAAATGAATGGGTGTAACTTTAGTACTATATTCAGATTTAACAGCACATTGATCTGTTACCCATTTGAATTGTCATGGCTTCTATTATCACTTTACAAAGCTAGACATTTATTTCACACAGAGAAAGCTTAGTGTCTAAGAACTCCTCTTGACATCCTTCAGATTACAATGCTTTGAATCCCATTGCTATTGATTTCCTCAAGGTTATTTTCTGTGTATTTTCATGGCACCAAGTCCCAGTCCCATTGACACTGGAAATTTTGTAGATGATTATAGTAATAGCTGATATTGACCTTCCAGATTAAACCCTTAGGTTTAATATGGAAGGAAGAAGCAGCTTGTTCTGGTTGTATTCAGATGACTGGATGTTTCTAGATGGAAAATGATGCTGCCTTTCCAGCCGCCACCTCTCAGCACAGGTATAGTAGCAGTAGTAGAGGAATCGAGTGGTTGCTCCCTCTCAGGTGAATGGAGGTCAGCTTCTCTGTGGAGAATTTATACTTCACCAAGTTAATTTAAACAAAGATGCACCCATGTCTGAATCCCTTTGAGAGAACTTAGTTCCTGGTCTTGTGTCGCAGTAAAAACCTATCTGCGCTAAGTGTGTTAGGGACTAGGGGGTTTCTTGCTATTAAAAGTAAGCTGCTAAGTTAAAAACATTTCTTAATTCCTCTTCTGTTGCTCCTATGTGAGCTCTGAATATAAAATGGCATACTTAAAGAATGTTTTCTATGCCTGGATGACATGATTTATGTCTCCACTTGCCACTGGAGAATAGGGAAAATTGTGTCGATAACTTTGGCAGGCTTTGAAGTAAAGCAAGTTTTTGGCCAGAAACAGTCACCTTACACAGTCTTCAACTGGAATCTAATACTACCAGAGTATCTCTGTGACCTTCCAACAACATCCTTTGTCATGTTCAGAGCTTCCCCAGGAGTGACCTATTGAAATGGTCAAGAACTTCCTCCTCGTCCCTTGTGCTGTGGGTGGAGACATTTGCTTTGGAGAGCTTCACGTAACAGTAGGGTTCAACTGTAGGATGGATACCATTCAGAATGCAGAACGTAAAATCGGGTTGAGGAGGCTCCTCACAGCAGGTGCATGGCTTTGGAAGATGATGTAGTATTTATGCATGTGCAGACACTTGCTTATTTGACTTCATGTCTGCAGTGATTTTGGAGATAATAACAAATGATACTGCAATTGCTCAAAGCAGTAGGAGAGGGAAGGTTGCACATCTACTGAATGATTAATACTGTGAAACATTGGGAAGCAAGATTCAGGTTATAAACTCTTAACAGGAAAGGTTGGGAAATTTTGGGCCACTGCTGTGTGGCTCTGAGACAAACACAGCTTCACCTGGGCAGAAATGATACGACTTTCACCTTCTCAGCTTCTACCTTCTTGTTTTTCACACTGTACTTACTGACTTCCTGTATTCTTAGGACAGCATCAAGCTGTTCTTCCAGTTGCACTCCATCTTTCATCTGTTGAGAGATGGAGGAGTACAGCAATGGTAAGACTGGCTCCTGTGCTTCTGTAGCCAGGACACTGCAGTGCAGGCCCATGGTCATGATATTCTCAGCACGGAAGTGCATTACTGTCATGGGAACATGCACAGGGATGCACTTCAGTGCCTGAAAAACACATGGAAGATTTGTCTTCTCTCCCTTTTGAACCATAGTCTTTGGTAATTTTGCAAATGCTAAAGTCTACCCTATTTCCTTCCTTATTTTAGAGTTTCCTTTGAGTTGTGTCACCATTTAAGCACTACTTGCTTGATGTCAGTTTTCCTACCTCTCTTTTTTCCACAGTTAAGTAGTTACAGATTATTAAGTGGGCTAATGCTGCATTGCTGTATGTGAAAAGTTGGTCACTGGTGTTCACTAAGAATTAATGGAGACACTGCAATAACAGGGTGGAACCTTTATAAATCAACCAGCACTAGGAGAATTGTGGACCATTTCTAAATCCTTTGAGTCTATGGAAAAGGTGAAATACTTAAATCTTCATTTTGTGATCAGAAGGCAGCATGAAAGAGAAATTTATTCTCTGATAGCAATATCATGTATAACAATATAGAGAAGAGATGGTGGATCTCTTTCTTAAATAATTTCCTTTAATGGGTTATACATGAACTAAAACCAAAGATGAATGAGAGGCTGGTGAGATTAATCAGGCCATATGCTACAATGCCATAATAATAATTGTAAGAATAATGAATGTCAATCAGTTGCTATTAAATGTAATGGCCAGTCATTTACCACCTCATTAAAAGATCAGGACACCCGATTTGTATGTGAATAGCAAAACAAATAGTAATTAAAATTTTCTGATAAAGCATCGAGTGCACTTGAGGTTTAGTGTATGGGGCACAGCCCAAGACACGCAGACAAGAAAATTTTATCCAAAAGTAGTGTCTGTAGATGTGTGTAAGAATTTTGTGTGTATTTGTCTTTGTACTGTATTTCGTCAAGATTTGTCATCAAGGAGAAATACTGCTTTTTACTTGTTTTGGTATTTGCTGCAGCACCTGGATGTTTTTGAGGTTGTTCCCTACTTCATCTGCAGGAGACTCTGAGGTTCAACAGTGCCATCCTGTGGATGATCTTAAAGATCTGAAAGCTCTGGCAGATAAATGACCTCAACACAATAAATTATCGTAGAATATCAGATACTGTATGTCCCCATGCAATCACCTAAGACATTTCCCTCTGGTAGTCAGTCAGACTAATTATTACTTTTCTGTCCAGAAGATTAGTAACCTAAATATATTATAACCAACGGGATATTATTTCAAGCAAGCTGATGAGCAGGGTGCTTGTCAGTTTTATTCTGTTACTGAGAAGTGTGATTTTAATCATCCTGGAATTTATTTTTGAAGACGATGCCAAAATCAAAGGCAACTCTGTAAATTCAAATAAGCACCCCTGTAGTGACACATCTGGACATCTTTCGAGAAGCATTAGATGGAAACTAAGACTAGTTAATGTTCATGTTTCATAACTAGAAAATACAAGTTCCAAATCAACCTTGAAGATTAAGCTGGATGATTTCAACTCCTGGACACGATACTTTCAATTGCAAAAATAGAAGGGAAGGATTAAAGTATGAAGTTTTGTTGACTGAAAAGGAAATTCTGCTCAGAATACTTGGGGAACCTTCTGTTCATGGAGTGAATATCATGCCAGGAAAAAGTACAAATCCATGAAAATTGCTCTCATTAGGGAGCGGTTGGGGGATCATTGAGTAACTGCAGATCATAGTATTTCATATATGGTTTTCATTTTGCTCACCTAATCTAATTGTCAGCAAAGTGAATGGTGTTTATTTGGAAATGAGCAGACAAATAAAGGGCGAGCTGATCAGTGGAAGGTTTTGGTCACTTTCCAAGTGCCTGCTGTTTTGGGGTGCTGAGGGTGTAATTGTAAGCTGTCTGTGTGCTGCCCTTGCCTGATGGGTCAGGGATCTGGATGCAGCTCCTGGTTCTGTGTTGTAATCTCTTTGGTTTGCAGGAATTTCTCCTCTGCTTTTGCCATGCCTGTCACAGAAATTGCTCCTTTGCTTTCACAGCTGTATAGCAACTGTGAGTTGCAGTATTTGCCACTGGATGATTTGATTTAAACAAGGAAACCCTAAATCACAAACTTCAGCATTATTCTTGGATAGTTAAAAATGGTGATGTAATTTGTGGTTCCAAAGTCTTCGAAACGCACGTATTTATAGATTACATATATCTGCTTGCTAGGCTTACTTAAGAGAGCAGAATGCGATCCCCAGTGATAAGACATACCATTAATTCCCACAAATATGAAAAGATAAATATGAATCATTCCCATTCTTTAATCATAAATATGAATCATTCCAACTAGAAGATTAGTTTAAAGCAGTCTTAATGATTTCACTTTTGTCAAACATATTTTGACAAAAACAAATCGTCCAGTCTAACAGTAGCCTTGCATCTATGTAGTTTTTTCCTTTTGTAAAATAGGCTAACCTGTTTTGAATGTTGGCATAGTGGAAATTTTGAGATTGATGCCTTATTTTCAGTAGGTTCTACATTTAATTCTATTTTAAAGGTATCTGCTATTAATAATTTTAAATGTAATCTTCTGCAAGTGTCACTTTCTAAATATACTGTAAAGAAGGTAAATGAGAGCAATATTATCTACTCCTTTGTATACGGTATGCAAATAGTTCTTAACTCTCTCCTTATGTGGATTCTTTGTGCTCTCTCATCTATTTTTTCCATCTATATTTTTTGCTCTAGTTCTTCACTTGTGATGTTCCTGGCCTGAATACCATATTTTAATTGAGGTATACTGTGAAGTACTATTTTTATTATTGCTTTTTCTCATTCTTTCTTTGTCTTGGTATGTTATTTTGCTTTTTCTGATCAGCAGTGTGCATGGGGCATTCACCTTCTGCACTGTCTGGCTGCAGTGAGACCCATTTCCCATTTTAGGAGCTTTTATGTTTGTGTGGACAGTGTAATCCAAACCAAAGTGTCCACAGTCCCTCCTCCAGACTGGATCTACTGTTCAAACTGCTGCTGGAAGCCAGTATTAGATCCAATCCATCCCATCAGGTGAGGGATGCATTAGGCAATTTGGGTGTTCCAAAAGCCAGAGTGGCTGCAGCTGTTCATCCCCCCCCAAAATGTGCTCTGCTTTGTTCTGCATTTGGGACCACTCTGAAACAGCTGTGAATTTGTGTAATCTCTGTGTCTGTGCATGTACCTGCACACGTTCATTGCATTTATAGATAGAGATACATTTAACTGGAAATATCCCTGTTAAATTAGAAAACTGATTTAGTCAGGTGCTCTATTTTTTGGAGTTGGATAAATACTCGTCTGCCCTATGTTCTGTGGCCTCTAGGAGATTTCTCAGTAACTCCTGTGTCACTGTGTTTGTCTTTACACAGTGTCTGTCTATCATACTTGAGTTCAACCAATCCCTCTAAGGCGGAGGCATAAGATTTTAGTATTATTAATGCCTCGTTTCATCTAGTTAATGATCTTTTCAAGTTATTTCATCTTCTTTGTGATTTACCTTCCATGTCAGATAAAGATCTTATTTAAGCTAAGTATTATGAAATAATAGAAATCTTTATTCTATTTGAACTGTCAGGATAAATGAATCCAGTAGAGAATCTGATGTTAAACAGGTGCAGCATCACACATGTAAAATCAGGGGAAGTTCTCTGAATGCTTAGATCTTAACAGATGTGTTCTTTTTCTCCATACGTTATAACAAAAATTTGGATTTGCTCTGAAAGTATTGACACAAACACTAACCAGTCTTGGCAAACACAAAACTGTGTTCCTTACACAGTATTAGCTGTGGCTATTAATTAACTTTAAATAAATGTGTAAAGCACATATACGTATAAATGAAATCAGTTTTTATCAGAAAATATTTTTTTTGCTTTCTTGTTTACTGATGCCCAGACAAAGCAATGCTGGACCTTCAAAACAACATCTGTCAAACTGATTTTCATCAGATTAAGTATATCCTCAGAACAACCATCACAGCTTACAAAATACTGGAAATGTAGGTTGTGCTTTGCATAAAACACCAATAGAATTTAAGGCACTTAAAAGTGTTTTACAAATGTAGCAATGATAGCCTGTGCCTGTTCTCCATTTTTGTTTCTATTTTCAGGAGGTTCTTGGGGGAGATAATGAGTGATGTTGCAACACAGCAATCCCAGTGGATGTCTCAGAGTGCAATTACAGAGTTATGGTCCTGGCAGCTAATCTGGTCCACAAAAGCCCATAGTTTGGGAGTCTGGCAGTAGAGATTGAATTTATTATGACAAAGTTCATCTTTGGAAAAATATCTCTCATTAGCAATGAAATTAAAGCATGAATCAGTGACTGATTATCCAGGCCTTCCTCTGATCTGTTGAATTCTTCATTAGTATAGATGTGTGATTATATATGGTCTGGCTTGGTTCTGGTTCTATAGATCATCAAATATAATGAATAATATTTTTTTTTAAAGATTCTTCCTGAAACCATGTAATCTGGTAAAAATGTAAGGATTAAAGCCAGTGCCTTGACATAGGACATAAATACCAACACGCTCAATCATTCTCATTCCTGGCCAGCTTTCTTTCTTTTTCCCTGCTACAGGATAATTAATACATGGAAATGAGCTTCCTATTAGGCTGGTGTGTCTTCCATAGGAGCAAAGCATTTTTCCTGAGTTAAATGGAGAGGTGAAGCCTCATTACTGTGTGCACCTGCAGCTGATCGTGGAAACTTGGGGCAGCAAGAAACAAATGCCAGGGTTTCTGCAAGATCTCTGTGGATAGAGGGTAGAGGCCCTTGAGCTGGAAGCCGGGTCAGCATTCCCATTAGCTCTTCTGTTTAAAAGCTGGAAATCTAGTACGAAGCAGGAAGAGTTCAGTCAAAAATCCATGGAGATGACAAAAAAGGGGGAAAGGCAGGGAGAAAACTGTTCCCCCTGCATCTGGGAGTAGATACCTTTTGCAGCTCTGGTTTCCTGTTAGGTTGTTCCCTGTGTGTCAGCACTATCCTCGGATGTGCCACATGAGCCCAAAGTGAGGAGTTTTGGTGCCTACCACACGCCTGTAGGAGAGCCCTAATCAGTGTCCTGCCTCCAAGGCAGTCACAGAACCCACTACATACAAACAAGGCTGAATATGTTATGTTATGTTATGATAGTGTTCAAGATAAATGCTTTGTGTCTGGAGAGTATGGTTTTTACTGGGAAAATGGTCCTGCTGACTTTTGTCTTCTTTATAAAGATGTGCTAGCTGCTTCTGAAGTACTAACTGAAGCATAAACCTCAGACTGGATTTTAGCTTACCTGAAAATGACAGTGATCTTTACAGGATCTTCAGCCTAATTCCTGAGACAAAAAAACATACAATTAAATTAAAATAAGTATGGAAATCTGCCAAAAATTCTAACTCCATCCAGCTCTATCATGTACTTGGGAGACTTAACCCTTGCAAGTTTGGATCATTTGAATATTAATAGCATGACATTTCAACAGGAGACTGGGATTTCTGAGAAGATTTTTTTGCCATTTGCAGTAGTAAAAGATGTGTTCGAAATGCAAGAAATTTCTTCTGGTTTTCATTTTTAGCCAAAGCCATGGAGCATTGCACTTGTTTTTAAAGCAAGAATTATTAACCACACAGCAGGTTATACAGTGTGGTAGTTGGTGAAAGCTCGTGGCACATTCAGCAAATACAGGCTCTGTTGGGAAAATGTTGATTTGAATTTCATGCATCATCCAAGCATAATGAACATTGAAAGGTCATGTTAAGAATATTAAAAAAATCCATCTGATTTGACTTTTTTACTATCCAGTATGGTTAATAATACAATGTCTAGAAAAAAAAAACAGTTTCTCTAAGTGTGACTAAAGCCAGATGCCACATATAGTTGAAGAATAAATTGCCATCGTTTTTTTTTTTTCCATTTACTTTTCATTTCCTTTATAATGTCATGGTGTAAATGTGTGAATTGTACCTTGAGCTACTGCAGTACATCTGTATTTTCTCAGTCAGAGTTATTTCTTCGAGTTTTGTTACTCAGCATCCAGTAAGTCTCATGCAGACTGTAACATGCTAATTGGCTCAGTACAATTAGAATGAAATGAAAGTGTTTTGCTATTGATCTTTGCTTGTTACTAGTTTGTACTGGCAGAAAATTGGATTGAAAAAGTCTAATACAGCTATCAGAGTGTTATTTCTGATTGCAGGAAATATCACTGTTACTCTTCCATGGAAGTATTTTAGAGCAGAACGCTCTTCCTTTCGCTTTTTTTTTCTAACATTCTATTTCTCTTTCTGACTTTTTAAAAATTTCTAGGAGGGATGCTGAGCCTTGTTAAATAATCAGGTTGTTCAGGGACTGAGTAGCTATACCATGACTTTAACAGGGCTCAGGCAATATTTATGAGTTCATTAGATTGAGTCTAATACTGTGCTGGTTGTTATCTTAACTTCACCGAACATCATGTTAATAAATTTTTACAAGCTATGTAGTTGTAAAGTGGATCATAGTAATCACTATCATTCCTCTAATAAGTCATTTGATTTGTGTGTGCTTTGTGTTGTTCCAGCCTCGTGAACTGTAACATGTCGGGGTATAGAACCCTTCTTGTGGTCCAGGTTAATGAACCACCTGCTCTGAGTCCTCACTTACAGATGTTCTCAGGGGGACACCTTCACCTCCCTGCCCTGCTTCCCTTTGCAGTGCCTCAGGTTACATGGTTTTCTCACAGGAGAATTACCTCTACTGTGGAGATTTCCTGGAGTGCTGTGTCTCAGCCCTTCTGCAGACTCCATGCAGATGTGTGGCTTCACTTGCCACGGAGGCAGCGGGATTGCTGCGTGTCTGTAACTGAGACTGGCAGTGCCAGCAGGGCGAGCAGTTGGATGTGGCCGTGCTGTGGCCTCCAGGCAGAGTGGTCAGTTCAGATCAATGGCCCAGGGAAAGTGATGGCTCGTGCTGACCAAGCTTCAGAGAGCTCCAGCTGTTCCTGTTGGTGTGGCTGGAGAGGCTGCAAATGAGAAACCAGGAAATGCTTTGCTTTATATTTTTTAACATTTGTTTGATTACAGACATGTTTCTTTTTCTTGTAATAGACTACCTGCTTGAAAATCTATGATTTAAAGTGGAGAGTGTTGCTCTTCATGAGACTCAGAATCCTCATTCATTTGATTGAGAGACGTAAACTTGAAATTTATTTTATTCTCTGACACAGCAGTGACTTTAGTCCATCTGCAGTTTTCATTGTGCAATACAAATACACTAAGCCTAAAGTACTGCTGGCAGTTTATGTATAAAATTTGAGGATTAAGAAACCAATGCAAACAAAGACTCAGCTTTAAGAAAGCAGTATTGTTGGACTAGCTTCTTACTGCTGTCACAATCACTGTGAAGTAATAGCAGCCAAAACCTACAGGTCTGGTTTTGTCTGCAGTAAGTACTACTAAGGCAACAGTCATTTGAAGAGGAAATTTGTCTTGTCTATTTGAAACATTGATCAGTTTCCAAAAATGCCACCTTTTTTTTTTTGCATTGTGTGTGTGATTTCCTTTTCATTTTTACCTTCTAAATAACTGGTACAAATCCCTCTTATTTTTTTCAGCCCACCTAAGCCAGCGGTGTTCATCTCCGGTGTCATTGCTAGGGTAAGATTATCAGTAAATTTCTCTCAGTCATAGCAAAATTACTGTAAGCTTTTCAGAATTACTGCCAATCAGAGCAAAATTAATCTTTTTCATACCCCTTTCTCTTCTGTGAGAAGAGGCTTTTTGTTTTCTATATTCATGTAAGGCCCTTTGAGCGTTCTTTCTGGGTTTATGTGAAATTGAAATTATTCATTGAAATTATTTCCACCGTTTTTCTTTGAATTTTAGCACTTAAACTTTATTGGATCATCTTTTTGTATCTAAGCTAGATATTACTGTATTCATTTCCTTTGGAAGTGGCTGCATATTAAACTGCTGCTGTAGCCTGATCTGTGATGAGGACCAACTCTCCTGCCTGTAAGGATACATGTTTGAAGATAGTGTGTGCAACTGGAAGAAGTGAAGCTTGCATAAGAAAAATTTTGAAGTTGGCTAGAAGAATAAAAACATAGAATATGCACGGGGGACTCCAAAGTAACATGTTTTGCATGTGATTTTCACATTTTTTAGAACTTACATCCATTTGAACTGGAAAGTACGCTTTTAAGATTCCTTAAAATTTTCCTGCTGTGTTCTTCCAACAGGGTGATAAGGACTTCCCTCCAGCTGCAGCTCAGGTGGCTCATCAGAAGCCACATCCTTCTGTGGAAAAGCTTCCTCACCCGCAGCATGTCAAGCAGCACATCCACCAGCCTCGCAAATGAGCTCCCCGGCAGGGTCGCTGCCAAACTGCTCGCCGTGAATAAGTTTTCAAGAGAAGACAAAAGCCCATTAGGATTCACACTATCAAATCTGTAAAATTGGCATCTAAAATAAAATGCTGTTTCTTTTACTTTAAATCTCAAGGGTTAATAAGAATGAAGACATTGTTCAGTTGTTATCCCAGATGGAAAATTCTGTATAGAGTATTTGCTGATCGGGGTGCTTTTTAATAAGATTTTCTTATTGACAAGATAAAATCTTTAGTAGGAATAATATGATTAATGAGCTTAAAATTTGTACTTTTAGTTGTGGACTCACAATAGCAGATAGTTAATGTAGTTTTTATGCTAAGCCAGTAAGGAAGAGCAGCCCTTTTGTACTGGTACCTTTACTGTCTGGAGGGAGTTTGTTGGGTGTGTTGAGACAGAAGTCAGCAGTTGTCTTGATT
The DNA here is from genome assembly GCA_013397245.1 of Thryothorus ludovicianus. Classification (NCBI taxonomy): domain Eukaryota; kingdom Metazoa; phylum Chordata; class Aves; order Passeriformes; family Certhiidae; genus Thryothorus; species Thryothorus ludovicianus. The sequence continues at coordinate 324,371 of VZTB01013333.1, forward strand.
ATGCAGTTGTCTTGCAGCCTTCAGTCCCCTAGAGTGTTACACCCCAGTGCCCTCTGGATTCAACCAGGGAGATGATGAAAGGGCCCCCACACATTCTCAAGTGGGCAGAGATCCAGCTGAATCTTCTTTACACCCCTTTGCATTCTCACAGCCTTTCTGGGATTTTTCCCTCTGGTGGTCTGTGGGTATGGAGAGGAAGGAGAAATGAGAATTACAAGAACACTGCTGCTGTAGACAGCTCATTTATAATCTCATGGGTCTCACTGGGGGCTGTGTTTTTGAGGTGACGATGATTTCACATTCCAGTAACAAGCTGAAGGAGTTCATGACCCTCTATATTGAACTTAAAATAAGTTGGTGAAAAATCTGTTTACTTTTTTTAATTTAGAATTTGAGATCACCTTTTGAGATTAAGAGATATCATTCGTAAATATGTTTATGATCCAAACTATTTTGGGCATCATATTTTCCTAGTTTTCTTATTCTGAAGGACAGTAGTGATATGAGGGAGTAAAAAGAAAGTTATTTCCAAATAGAGCAATTGTTTTATTTTTCCACATAATTAAATAATTTGATTTCTCAGTTCAAAATCATTTAGCTCTATCATTTTCCTTCCGTAACTCACCTCTGTAAAAAAACAGAAAAAAGTTTTATATATTCTACCTATTTTAAAGTGTCCTTCTGTTTTTAACTGACTACAAATACAATGCAGCCTTTGGTACCCTCCTTTTATAAAGTTTGTAATGATGTCAAAAAGTGGGGGCTAATGCTACAGACATTCACCTGGCAGGTCAGTGAAGTTTTAGTGTCGCTTGGGACTTTACCAGTTCATTTATGGTAGAAAAACAGTGAGGAAAGTTCAAAAATTATTATTTTTTTAAAATTCTGCAGATTTAATAATTTCCTGAGTAGCTGATTTAAAACAACAGCAATAAAATAATGGGAAATGTGGCCCATTTCAGAAGCAAGTAACTCACTTTGTGTGGGTGTGAGGGACCTGGCATTTCCATCTCTTCATAGGCTTGAAATGGAAATGATCTTCTGCAAATTATATGCATGGACATAATTATTCTAAACCCAAGGAAGGATGTACAATCTATATACATAGTCCTTACTTTCAATTTGATTAGAAACCATACTTGCCTTAAGGAACGAGTGCTGTTTGTAAGAATGATTCTGTGTAGGAATATGCGCAACTCTTCACATCTTCTTTCTGATGGGGCAGCAGAGGCCTTTTTTGTAGCTGCTTATGGGTGTAAAAGTGATTCACACCTGAGCAACTCATTCAACAAGAGCATTGTTGAGCCTCTTGGAATCTCTGCGGGAGATGACTTGCTGGAGGAATGTTTGCAGGCTCGGGACAGGGGGCGGATGATGGTGCAGCCATCGCTGTCCGTGTGCTGTGTCAGCAGTGGAGCAGATCTTTGAGTCCCTTCTGGGTCCTGCTGGCCTGAGGGGGAGCTGGCTGGGAGTCAGCTCTGCCCCGTGATGTGCCTGCACCTGAAGCAGTGTCTAGAGCCCGGTGCAGCCAGGAGAGTCAGCAGAGTTTAGGTGCGGCATCATTGACCAAAGGGAAGGGTCTTTCAGGATGAGCTGGATCGCCCTTGGCTCCATTGGCTGCAGTGGAAAACTAAACCTCAGTGTGGAGGCACACAGTGAGGTGGGGCTGGGTACCTCTGCTCCATGACTTGTAATAGGTAGAAATATTTTTGAAAGCCACACCACCTCTCCATTCTGACAGTAAAAGTTAGGAGCGTTCAAATTACAAACTACTGCTCCTGCTTGTTAATGCAATATATACAGCGTATGTAGACAATACCTGATTTTTGTCTTTAATTACTTAGATAGATATGTAAGTTTGTACAATGAAGTATGGCTCTTAAGATAGCTTTAGTGGCTTTTAGAGCACAGAAATTCGTATATGATTAGAAAATGTCTCTGTATGAAAACATATTGTTGGGAGGTATCCATGTTTATACATAGATGTCCTTACCAAAGCATTACCTTGTCCAAAATAATCATAACTGGTGAACTGGATTTCTTACTGATGGTTATTGATACTTATAAAATATGTTGCAATAGCATGTAAGCACAGGAGATGTTCAGATGTTACCTTGAAATAACTGCAAAAGAAATTTTCTGTAATTGTCAATGTGGCAATAATGCAACAATAAAGCATGAAGTTGTATATTGGTCTCTTTTTTCTCTGTAAGCGCAATGTAAATCAGCAGGGTGCAGCTTTGTGGGATTTATGGGATTTTATTACAGACTGCTGCATGACTAATCAACATTTTATAGATAGTGAAATTTATTCTGAAGTTTTATGACACAGTGGATGAGCTGTTTTGAATAGTCCAGTCTCATGTAAAATAAAAAGTAGATGCTACCAGCTAGAATGGGAGTTGCTGTTTTCCGCTATGAAATTGGAGATGCTTGCTCAGCCCCTGTGAAGCCTGGGAAACTAACCCTGGTAATAAACCAGGATGGTAAAGGAAATTAAATGTAGCATTTACCATTGCTTTGCAAGTCCTAGTCTTTCAGAAGAAGTGAGTGTTGTAATCGGAAAAGGTGGCGAGCTTTTCATAAAGCTGCATAACATTTTACATCACACATGCCATAACAGAAGTGATTTGCTGAAGAATATGGAGAAATTGCTGCAGTGTTTCTGGGACCTTTCTGAGACTTTGGGCATCCTGTGTTTACTGTATGTGTGGTGTGTATATAATACAGCCAAGGTGTGATACAGGGCAGAGGTGATAGCTGCTGCCCTGGGACTGTTGCAGTGTTGCATCCTTAGCTCTGCGCTCACATGATCATAGAATTGTTTATGTCGGAAGAGACCCTCAAAATCGTGGAATCCAAGCATTAACCCAGCACTGCCAAGTCCACCACCAAACCATGTCCCTTAGAGCCATGTCCATACATCTTTTAAACACCTCCAGGGGTGGTGACTTAACCACGTCCCTGGACAGCCTGTTCTAAAGCTTGACAACCATTTCGGTGAAGGAAGTTTTCCTCATACCCAATCTAAACCTCCCCTGGCACAACTTGAGGCCTTTTCCCCTTATGTTGTCACTCGTTGCCTTGGAGAAGAGACCAGCCCCCACCTTGCTACAACCTCCTTGCAGGTAGTTGTAATGAGCAATAGGGTCTCCTCTCAGCCTCCTTTTAATACTACATTATTCAAAAGATATCTTCTTTCATTAAAATTTTGGGAAAGTACATGTCCATGATGTCTGGCATGCTGTTGATTTTGTTGTCAATTGTTACTCCAAATTCCATGGTCTTGTTATCAGCAGTATTGCAAATATTATTAGTAATTAGAAATTGTTTACTTCTGCATCAACAGGGTACGATCTACCCTTTTGTCACCAAATGCCTTGAAACAGTCTTGTACTTTTTTCTACAATAGTGTGATCATTGTATGCTCTTGTCTGTTTAATGAAAATACAGCAGTTTTCCATACAAAGGGGAAGGGAAGGAAAGGAATACATTTTTATCCCTTTGGAATAACTTTATTCTGAATACTCGCCATCTTCATGGGGGAGGAAGGTGTGGGCTTTATAAGCCCCTTCTTGTGTCCCCTTTAGATTTGGGTATATTAAGTTTAAAATGAGATTTAAGTCTAGGCTAATGCCTTAAAATGCTGGATTAATACACATAATTGCATTTTAGAAAATGTGGGGATGTCAGTGTGGTTACATTTACTTTTACAACAGGGGGATATGTTGCTGGTCAGAGGCTGTAATGATGTAAAGAATTTAAAAGACAAATCTCTGTTGTAATTTAAATTCTTTGCACACAAGCCTCTCACAAGATAAAGATATTCAAATATAACTGGTTACAGCTAACATGATCTGCTGTATAAGGATGCAGAGGGATGCATAGTGACTGGCTGGCTCAAGAAGAAACTGAGTCAAATCTGCAGCAGTAAATCATGGGATTCCTTCAGATGCATAAAGGAAATTGGCATTGTAGCTGTAGCGTTTGGTAAGTGCTGTGCATGATTGTATTATATAAAATTAGTAAAGGTGGTTTATTAGGAAGGTGGAGGTTTGTATTTTGCTTTTCCCTGTGTTTCTGGGTCTCCTTCAACGATGCATTTATTGATTTTTTTTATCCCCCATCAGAGAAAAGACTGCAGCTAGCGTATACTATTTTTTGAATCATAAAATGGAAGCACTGGCATTCAGATATGAGGCTTGAGAGGAGAGGTGGAGTGCATTGTATTTGACAAAGCTCTCTGTGAACAAAGAAGTAATTTCTGTTGCAATGACTATTTTCCTTCAGAAGGCTGATCAGATGTGAGAAAAAGATTATGATACCTCTTTCTGGGAATGTAATTTATTACTATTTGGAGCTGACAGGCATGCATGGTTGCTGATGATTTTTTTCAAAACACAGAACGCTGTCAATGACAAAACTGAAATGAAGGATATTAAAGCCATGGCAAGTATAGATCTTGCAACTGACCTTGAAAGAAACCCTGTAACATAATCTCTGCTGTCCAGCTTACATTGGAGGTATTTTTAGAAAATGTGAGTGTCTGGCATTCTTTAGGTCACTCGTAGCTTTAGAAAAAGAAAAGCATTAGTAATCCACAGTGATTTTAAGGATTATGAAAATTGGTTAGGTGCTAATGGCACTGCAGCTGGCATCAGCATCAGTAAGGTAGCATGTCATGTTACCTTCAGTATAGTTTCACATTGTCCTGACTAAAGCTGGTTCAGCACAATGGTTTTTATCCTCCTTTCTGGCAGAGAAGCAAGTGGCAGGGTATGAAGATGTGTAAAATGAGTTCTTATGAGCCGTGTGTGGTAGCAGTCTGAGATGTCAGTGGGTACCTGATACCATGTGAAGATGGATAGTGACATCACTTTGTTACATGCAGAGTGAACTGGAGAGCACAGCAACGAGGTCACATTTCCAGATCACAGAATATTCAGAGTTGGAAGTGTCTCACAAGGATCCAACGAGTCCAGCTCTTAAGGGAAGGGCCCATAGCAGGATTGCACCCACAACCCTGATGTGATTAGCACCAGGCTCTGGCCAGCTGAGTTAATCTCAAGGTCACAATGGAATCCACTTGGCTTCTCTCTTAAACCTGAAGTGGCTTTTGAAGTATAGATAGTGGATTTAGTTAAAATAGAAAGCAAAAGTTAGCTACTTATTTCTGTGTGCTGATAGCAGCTGAAATGACAAATATCTTGTCATGCTTCAGATGTGACTGAAACCACATGTTCAATGCCTTCAGGAGTAAAATTGCACCAAGTGTGCCAGTGTTTGGGCCTAAAGAGAGAGAGGCATCACCTTTTTCCTTGTTTTATGCTTACTTGTGAACCTAATATATTTAACTGAAAACTTCATTTGGCATTAAAAAAAAAAAAACAACGCCTTGTTTCTAAGCCTTATTTGTAAGATGAGATGTGCACCTCATCTTAAGTTATATTTAATTTTTCAAATTATATCTTCGAGGAAGATAAAGGTCTTCTGGCTTGGTCTCTTGAAAACCAGCAGACTGGGGCACATGCCAGTGGAATGTTGCACACTTTGTTTTACTTTCTGGTATATTTAAATCAGCAGTGAACAGGAGCTGTGATTAGAGAAGTAAAGCCTTAAATATTAAAAGCAGAACAGTAAATGGATCAGCACAGGAGTGGATTCAGTTGTGCTCTGTAAAGCTGTTGTTAGAAGATGATAAAAGAGGCAGAGCTGTCGTATTGTCTCAGAACTGTATACTGGCCATTTCTTATGCTGCTCAGTGACCTCAATTTCCCCTGCCTAATTACATACTGAGAGGACAATTCTTTGATTTGTAAATCTACATGTCCTTGGATCTTTTTTGTGTGGATCAGGCCTTTGGATGAGGGAAATCTGCTAGTGCAAATTATTTTTAATAAATTCTGGTTTTTCTAACCTACAAGGTTAAGGATAAAGAAATATATATTATCTCTCTTCATTGCAAAAGGCAGCACATATGTGCATATAGGATGTAGAACTAAGGCATACTCTAGTTGAACTGAGACCTAATTAATATTCATGTGCATGTGTGTGTATGTCTCTGCAATGAGAGAACAGTCAGTTTTAAAAACTAGGACGTAAAATTTTATTCATCCCAGAGATGTTAAGCAATGGGAGATGAGATTCTTTGGAACATGCAGTTTGGGTGAACACCCTTAATATCCTTTTTGCAGGTAGCTAGTGTTACATCTGAGTTGCTAATAAAAAAAACCCACAGCAGAAGCTAATTCCTAACCTAATTCCTTCCCTCTGGACAAGAGATAATGAATAGCAAATGCAAGAATTCTCCTTTTAGGGCCTGATTTATTAGCCAGAACATAATAAACATTAGCCTGCTGCTGATGTGACAGTTGTGACAGCTGGAGGGGTTTGGAATGAAAGGCTGAAGCCTTAAATAAGCCTGTCAACTGAGCTTGTTATGATGATCTTGGTTAAACACTCAGACTTTGCTTTTTGTGGGGCCCCCAAAGAGCTCCTACACCATCCACACTGAAAACTTCACAGTGTTAGAACTGTGCTTTGCATGCCAATGGCTGGCTCACCACCAGCCAGCAGTGGCTAAGGTAATTACTTATAGAAAGCATTGAGCTTGATCCCACTGTTTATCATGACCCACAATATCCTCTCCCCTAGATTCATATGTTTAGTTTGTTTGTGCAGCTGGTTTTGCTCCTGGCTGTTGTGATGTGCCGTGTGTGTCACTCTCTCATGGCTGGTCCTTCACAATAGGAATGACTTTGTTAGTGGGTGCAGGATGAAAGTATGGAAAATGTTACCAATGTCATCTGAGCGGATCTCTCCTGGGAGATTTAGGATTCCTACAAGTGTAGGTTCCTTCAAGGCATGTTCTTTTCCCATCCCACACAGGCCACCATTCTTTTAGAGGATTTCCACTTTGTGTTTATAGTCCTGTAAACTTCAGTGATAACTCTCCAAGGAATTAAGGTAAATTTTATTTTGCAGAACTGGAGAGTCAAACTAGGTATTTTACACGAGGTAGAGACCTCCAAACATCCCTCTTTTCAAACACTGGAAGGTCTATCAACCAGAAAAGTGATGGAGAAGACTTGTGGGCAGATCCTTTCCTTTATGTGAGTTGTGTGTTTGGAGTTCTGCAGAGGAATGCCAGTGTTACAGGGATGTATCCCATCTCCCCATCTTCAGTTCTGCAGCTTGGTCCCTGCTGAGCCATTATTTAAACATTGGTTTCTGGACTTTTTCCTGACTCACAAATGTGTTATAAAGCTCTGGCTTCAGGGCATGAAAAGAAATTTGTCATGCAAAATATGACCCTAGACTGTTGTTGTGTAGGCCCCATGACTTCAAAAATAGGGGACTGGAATTCAACAGAGCTCCTTGGAAGAAAGAACACTCAGCTGTGCAGTGCTCCTTGCTGGAACAGCAAGTTTGGAAGAAAAGATTATATGAGAGAGAATATGAGTTGTTTTGAAAACAGATTAACCAAATCCTTCAGAGTAAATTAGTTTATGAGATAGAAAGGGGAGGAAATCACTGTTGTAACATACAGGTGTACATGTACAACTAAACATATGCATGTATAATTCAGTATACCTGATTTTAATAACTAAGGGGAAAAGATACTATTTTTTCATTTACTAGTAAACAAGCATACAGTCTGTTTCAGCAGAAGCAAGCATAAGTCCAACTACAGCCCTTTTCTGAGGAATTATATAAACCTTATATATAAATGTTTTATTATATATAATATTTAAAAAATTATATCCTTTGTTAATTTACAAAATCAGTCCCAGAGTTACTGCTCTGAAGTTTTTCTTTTACTTACTTGTTGCTTTGCCTGTAATCAAGTAAGACTGCAAAACAATTGGCCAGATGTCAGCTCAGCCTGCAGGTGCTATTGAAATGCTTTCAATAGTCAGAATCAAGCAGGAGCTTCACTCTTGATTTATTGTACTTTATATTCTGAAAATACAAATATTTCCGTGGCTGAGATTATAGAGTGAGAAGATTAAAGCACAGCACTTGAGGAAGAAGAGCTGTACCAGTTACCCTGAGAAACAATTCTAAATAGCATTAGTGACCCAGGACTACTACTCTGAAAGGTGGCTGAGTAAAGATGGCACCTTCATATTCATTTTGAGCACTCCATTTTGATAGCTTAGCATTTGTACTCAAGGTAAAATGCTAGAGGCAATGTAAATGGAGAACATCACTTTGATAGCAGTATAGTTCTAATAGGTAATACAAGCCACAGGGAATGAATATGACCCCTGTATATTTTTTCAGCCATAATTTGCTGGCACTAATAACCATAGAGCTGAAGATGCTTAGCCTTTCATCAGCTGTGCAGCAGAAGCTCTTCAAGTGTAAAAGGAGAGGTGAACTTGTTTTTGTTCTGCAAGCAGAACAGAAATGTAACTTTTGAAAGCGAGAGGGTCAGTCCCTGTGTGCCTGGAGTCATGGAGAGGCAGCAGTGTCTGACACTAGGCCGGTGTCACCTGCTGGCATCTCACTCCCCAGTGCTGCCACTCTCAAGGACAGGCTGTCAGGACACCTCATGGCCCGGCTCCTGCCTGTGCCTTGCAAAGCCACACATTCACTTTGATGACGCTGTTTTGTGGAGGGCTAGACTGCTTAGAGGTGGGAGCTTACTCAGATGTGGGGAGGTGACCAAAGGCAGCGGCTGGGGGAGCATGCAGGGGGCAGAACTCAAGCTGAGCTTGTGTCTTTTCACTCCCTGGAACTGCTGGTGGGTGCTGAGCACAACGCAGGCCTTCTCTGTAGGTTTGCTGAGGGATGGTTTAGCTGATGAACAGAATTTGGGGAAGATATTAAGGAAAAGCAATTGTGTGAGGCTACAGCAACTGAGCTGTTCTAACCTTGATATTTTTGAGAGGAAAATGCTGCAGCCTTTTTAGAAAAACACCTCAGAAATGTTGATGCCTTGGAGCATCAACAAAGCCTAAAAGGTGTTACAAATATTAGAAAGCATTTTTAGGTGTTCTCAAGATCCTTTTTTATTAGTTGTGAGTCTGCAGAGGTTGTTGTGTCCCAGTCAGTTCTCTGGATGGTGCAGTGGACAGCCTTTGGTATTAGCCAGAGGCCGGCGTGGAAGACCTGAGTGTGGTCTGTGTACCTTCCTTGGTGATGTTTATACCCAAGTATCATTGATGGAGGGGTTTGGAGGGCCACTGCTAGGGCTGCTTCTCAGAACACTGCTTTGCACCGTCTTTGGGAGCCAGGCACCTTGGAGAGTCCCAGCACATGAGGCATTTCTGGTGTCCAGAGGCATTTCTGGTGTCCAGAGGCATCCAGCCACCAGGAGAGTCTGTGAGAGCTGTTTGTGCTGGTGAGCAGCATCTGCTGGTGATGCTTAACCTAAGAAAAGCACACCCTGAGCACCCAGTAAGCAGTGTTTACTGCAGTGCCTAGAGCATGGTGTTTATAATAGCAACTCAGATTTTAAGGGATTTGGATTTCTAGCCCATTTCAGTGAAAGCTTTTGTTATCTTTCATGGAAATTGATTGCTTACCAGTAAAATCCATGTGGTTTATTGTTACAATTTAATAGGGTTTGCCTGTGAAAACAGATGTGAAAAAGCCCTTAAATAGCTACATGTCCTGCTAGCATCCCAGCATTCACAGCCCGACTCAGGAGATACTTTCTGAAAGGGAAGATGTGGATAAAATTGAAAATAGCAGAAACACTTTGCAAGAAATCCTAGGAAAGGTATGAATGGCTCTGAAAGTATTTCACAGGTGTGAACCTTCCTGCAGAGGTCTGGGTGTAGCATGATACTCAAGAATTCCCACTTCAACTCCTTCCCACCACTATGGTTCTCTTTTCACTACCCTGAAAATGTCAGCAGTGTAGCTTCTGGCTTGAGGGAGAGACATTCAGGCCACAAGGATTTCTTCACTCTTCTATGGGTCTAGGAGTCCAAAGGCTGTTTTGGATGAGTGTAAAGCCACAATTCTATAGGAAGATTCATGTCCATATATTAATGTGAGTTTTAAGTAACTCTGTGGGGGGATGATCACTGTTTAATTAGGTCTTGGCATTGTTTGACTTACTGCTACTGCTGGGTTGCTGCTGCCACCTCTCTCTCCTCTTTTTCCTTGCCCTGGGTTCACTGAAATTCCCCCTGAGTGTCATTCTGGAATGTGTCTTCTCAGTTGGCACAAGGCTTTCAGAAGAACTCAGCTAATGGGAAACGGCAACACAGGGATTTAATGGGATTTAAACTGCACAGACCTGAATTCTGCTTTCATAACTTCATGAATAGCCCACTAGAATCTTCAGAAGCTGGAACTCTTCAGCAAAATAGGGCTTGATGGGGGTATATGATGCAAAACTTTCTTAGTCTTGCATTTTAGACTAAGTTTTCCATGCACTTTTTGCTATACAGCAAATACTCATTTACCTAAGGAAACCGCTTGGTGGGAAAAACAGTCCAAGGGCACTGTAAGCTTCCTGTTACTCAGAGAGAGGTATACTTTTTTAATGTGTTTTGAGGGAGGATACCTTTAATGTTATACCCCTGTACTGTATAGAATGCATGAGCACTCTTGCCTTTCTTTGTCTTCAGAAGCTGTGTGGGCTCAGCCACTCTCCAGCCATGAGCAGCAGATGATCTTGTCCTGGATGTGTCTGGCCTCACCATCACCTGACATCTGAAGACTGCCACTGGGATTGCCACCAGCTCCATTCTGGCCCCTGCTGGCCCAGGAGCTGCCTCTGCCATCTCTCAAGAACTTTGTGTGGTTTTCCAAAGCCAAGAGATGACATGTTCTCTGCTTGACTGACACAGTTTCCATTACATGGTTTTGTTTCTGTGGATTTTTCCTTCCTTCCTTTTCTCTCATTACCTGATAACCAAGAGCTGACCTTGTGAATTAACTCAGTGTTGAGGAAACTATTTCTCTTCAATTGAGGGGTAGACGGAGGCACACAGGAGATTAGCAGGTCTGACTGGAACGAGCCCTGCACTTGATCCAATACATGCCAACACATCTGCACCTTTGATGCTTCTGGAAATACTCAGATGGTGAGCTTAACCTGTTTTCTTCCCTCAGTGTTTTCTTCAGCCATATCCCTCTGTGGTGGTGGATTTCCTTCTCTCATTCAACCTCTCATTCTCTTTACTTTAGTCAGATCTGAGCTGACTGGTGTACAACACTCAGCTCTTCACAATGGCCTCAATTTTTGCTTTTCCAGTTTAACTAATTCTTGCCCTGAGGAAATGCCATTTAATGCCCTAAAAGAAGAGTGACCCATATAACACGTCCTGTGTTCTGGGATGATGGGCTGGAGAGGAAGAGTCAGATAGTCTATCATATTTGTAGAATCTTCCTATCATATTTATAGCTTTTATGGTTTTTTGTTGTTTTTTTTGGTTTTTTTTAATTTTACACATTCTGAAGCTGTGATTTTTTTCCAGTGGCTAAAAATAGCTACAATTATAAATGTGATCTGCACCTGGCAATTGAAGAGCATACCTGGAGATAAAGAAGGAAGAGAGGTCTCCAGACAAGCCCCAGGTTCAGAGTCTGTGAGGTGGGGCTGTTTGTCTGCAGTGGTTAAATCCCACGGCTGGATTCTGTACAAACTGTGTTTTGTAGGAGGCGGCCTTGGGAGACCTGCAGACAGGGAATTACTGTAATCCAGCCTGGATGTCACGAAAGCGTGGATTAATATTTCATCTCCTGCCTCTAACTGTTGTCAGGCTCACTTTGTTCCTGAGCAGGGGCTGTGATCCTCAAAAGACAGTGTTGAATTAAAGATTAAGCCAGTGTTTTACTTGATGGAAAGAGAGCAGTTCTCTGTGGAGGATGGCGACAATGCGGCTCTTACCCAGCATGTGGGGGTTTAGATTTCCCAAATCCAAATGACAGAGCAAAGCTGCGGCGTGCTGCTGGGGGTGGTGTGAAGAGAAGGATCCCTGGCAGCTGTGAGCTGTGTTAATGAAAGTGACACTGGTAATTAGCCAAAGGTGAGCACGAGGCACTGAGCAGCTCCAGATGCCATTGACTGCTGTGTGTGAGAGAGCTCATCAACAATGAGTAAAAGGGTAAAAAGTACCAGGCTGGAAATATGGAAGCTGCAAGGAAACCAGCATGGGTGGGCAGAGAGCCCGGGTCAGAGGCTTCCCCCAGGTCAAGGATGTGGCTCTTCACTGCAAACAGCACACTTAAGCTGCCACAGCTCTCTGCATGGAAACCCATTTCAGGATGAATGATTTATATCTCTTTAACCACAACCTGGTTCTGATTGGTTAACTCTAGTGAATATCAGCCTGATTAAAACCAACCCAAGAGAGTCTGTGCACATTAGTTCAGCTTAACTTTTCAGTTAAAACAGCTCAACTGGGGGTTCTTTGTGTTGTTTTTAAATACAGATCAGACCTCGCCATGGTACCTGGATATCAGCTATCTCTTCTTTGGACAGCACTTTTTCATTGGCTTTCTCTGAGCACAGCATCCTATTGAGTCATGCAAATCCTGAGACAACTGAGAGTACTTAAGGCTCCTAAGTGGGGGAATTTCTGGGCAAGGGATTACCCTAGGACGTGGAGGGCACGGTTTGGGTGTACAACCAGAAGTAGTGCCCATCAGTCATCCTGACCGAGACGGCCGCTGCCACACAGCAGCACCTGGTTCTGGTGGCTCAGCCTGTGGTACCTGACAGCTTCTCCTAGCAAAGAGCAGGTGCAGAGTCTCATGAGGGCTGGAAACCCTTCACAAGCCTAAAAAGGATCTTGCAGAAGACCTGGGAAACCACAGGCAAACACTTCTCTTTGTGCCCGTGAACATAAAAAAAGCATAATGCAGTCAATTATGCGAAGAATAAACCCCACATTTTTCAAAAGCCAGAGGTGAGAAATTGATCACGTAAAACACCCACAAAGTACATTTTTATGAACGTGTTAGTGGAATTTCTGTTCACTAAACAAATTTTTGAGATCAAAATGAAGAAAAATTAGTTTAATATGGTGGGTTTGTTTGGTTCTATTGCTCACCAAACAAATATTTTATTTTACTCATATGAATACACTTCAGGAGGCTGCAACTGCAGCTTTTTGAAAAGAATACCAGGCCCTCAAAGACCACATTTCCCTTGCACAGAAGTTGAGTAAATGCTGCATGATGACTATTCCACTACACTTCCCTGGGAAAGCAGCCAAGCTGATAATACAGCACGCCTGCTTTCAGTACAACTATGTTTGTGTATTCTTTTGAAACACTACTTCACCTTTGTTTGGAACAGAACTTTTAGTGGGGCCGTTATCTAAATTCCCCATTTACTTATTGATTTGTGTCCCATTTACACTCTTACCCAAAAATGCAGAACACCCCCACACTACTGACTTCTGCAAAAAGCTGGCTTCAGTATTGTGGCAGCAAACACAAGGAAACCTTAACTCCCTGCTGCTGCGTGTGGTGTGAAAGTAAATATTTTATCACCTTTGTCAGCAGAAAGCTGTGCACAGAGACTCGGGAAGCAACTTTGGTGGTTAACACCTCTCTGAGCTGGCTTCAGTTACTATGGCACCAGGAGTAAAAATCCCACTGGCACACACACACACGTGCACACACACGGAGCAGAGATGTTCCAGCGGTTCCTGTGCCCCTTTCCTGATCCACATTTACAGGAGCTCACTGCTCCATCAGTGCCTTGTGAGAAACCACTGAAGGCATCCAGGATGGCACAGATTTTACACATCTGCCTCTGGAGGTTTTCTGTTAATTTTCTCTCTGTTTGGGAGGAAGGGCTTGGGTAAAGTGGCAAACTATCATTCAGATGGGAAGCTGCTGCAATGGGAAGGGGAAAATGAACCACCTGAACCCATTTTCCCCACCTCTTCTGTTTCCCTGAGAGACAACGGAAACAGCAGCATTTGGCCCACAAACCTTTGTACAGTTTTATAGATATAAAAGCATGCTGCAACCATTGTAAATTCAAATGTGTCAGGAGAAGTGGCAAATTTAAACCTGACAAGGCAAAATTAATGTGCATAATAACTTTAATTATCTGATGAAGCACAATTTTTACATAATGCTCTGCCTCTTCCCATGCAAGTGGTCCATAGTGTTCAGTGAAAAGGCAGCTGCTCTGTTTTCCCTTTGTAGCCTCCATAATATCCCTGAATGATTTGTTCCTCTTATAGAGGAATTATTTAATACTGGCTTTTTGAGAGATGGTCATCATTACCATATATAAGTGCTCCACATTATCACTAGGAGGTAAGAGGCTTTTTATATGGATATGTGTTAATAATATATGTTAAAAAATTTTAAATCATGTATGTATATATATATGTTTTATATATGTATCTCATTATTACTTCATATACGAATGATGTTAATGTGTGCCTGTGTTACCTGTAGGTAATTTTATAGGCACGGTTAAGTGTAATACCATGTATAATTAAAATAACATAATGATATAGGTATTTATATCAGTAGGGAACTGATTTGGAGCATCTAGTTTGCCAAATCTGGGATATCCTTATTTAGCATATTTAGCATTATAAAGCACATCTCAGTCTCAGCATGGATTTGGCTGATATCATTTATACTTCCCAGTGATCAGCAGCTCCACAGCCAAAGAAAAAAGGGTCCAGAGTTCACGATGTTTTTCCATAAAGGCAATATTTAGCTGTACATAGGAATTCTCCAAAGAGAAGAAAATTCCTATTCTCCAGAATGAGTTGGCCCTTCTCATTTTCCAAGCTTCTTTTCAAATACTGGGACAGACTGTGATACCTTTGAAGGTATCTATGAATACTTTTTGGGTTTTTTCCTTACTTGGATCATGCCTAGCACAGTGGCTGGTGTTGGGTGATGGGGACGATGGTGCCTTCTGGGAGGAAGGCTACTGGGAACCCCCATGCTCAAGCTCTTCCTCACCAGAGATGAGAGCACATTATACTTTTAGAGACTTTTAGGAAGCAGTTGAACTTTCACCTTCCACTGCCTCTGTTGTTAAACCCCTGTTAGTAGAGTTACTGCAGAGCTAGGTTGGCTGGGAGCTTCCTGGGAGCATCATGGTGAGATGTTCCCAGGGTACTGAGACAAGGAATGGCTGTGATGGCACACACAGCCCCTGCTCCAGTTACAACACTCCAGGACATTCTTCCAACTAATGCGCCACACTACAGCCTGGCACTGAAGGCAGGTGGGAAACCTCCCTCTGCCCTAGGAATTAATGTCCCTTTTCCATCTGAACAGAATCTTTCTGCAGCAGTGCCCTTGCCATCCCTCAGGGGCTCTAGCTGCCAGGAGGTGTGCCAAGGCTTTGCTTGCTCTTTTTTTGGGAGGTAAACTGTGCTGCCTGAGTGACCAGGAGCAACCTGAAGTGCAGACAGTATTACCTGGCATTTCATAGTTATGGATCTCTTGGGGAAAAAAATATCCACAACAAAACACAGATCAAACCACTCTGTGCTAAAATCCAACAGAAATCAAATCCTCAGTAGCAGCAGCAACTCAAGGGGGCAGATGGCTGAAAGCAAGCCAGGCGTGCTTCCTCCTCCACTGTGATCTGCTTGCCACAGGTTTCAGGAAGTGTTTTGTGGGAGCTTTTCCCGCTGCAACGTTCAGACAGGTAAGATAAACATCGAGTGAGGAATGCAGCCTTTAGGGTGAGGACAATGATGAAGAGGGGAAGAGAGCTGGGGAGCAGTGAGGCAGCAGGGGAGGAAGGCAATGAGGACACAGAGACCTGTGGCCTGCACTGCCAAAACTAGCAAGTGCAAAGTTTTACACAGATGCCCCAAATGGAGTCACACTCTCTGCAAGGATACTGGGACATCACCTGCTTGCAGCAGAGCAACGTGGACACAGGCCAGCAAAGCAATGACTTCTCTCTGCAGCAAGATGATCAGTGAAACCTGATGGGAAACAAAAGTAATAGTTTTCCTTAACTCCTAGGGAAAAGTTCACAAGGAGTGAAAGTTAACCCACAATCACTCCTTTCAGGGAACCCAAACTGCTTTCAGGTGATGCTGATGAGTCCTTTGGTGAAAGTGAATGGGCTTTTAGATCCACTGGAAAGTGAAAGACAGCATCCCCAAACCCCTACGAAGAATGAGGGTGCTAAGTAAGTTTAACAGCTTGTGCCTCTTTTAATGGAAATATCACATTTATGCACATAAACACAGTAGAGTACAAAGGATTAGAAAACAGGCTTAATTTCCAGCCCCTAATTCTAACATACTATATGTTAATCCCTGAGAGCACCTGTCAACTGTCGGTCTCTTGCAGGTGGTACTGAAAGCAAATTCAAGTGCTCAGCTGCAGCACAGGTTGCTTTTCAGAACCAAATCTGAGTCCTAAATCTTCAAAACCCTGGGTTGGCAGTAAACAAAAATTAACAGTTAAACCATTCAATCCAGTGTACCAATTTGAAATTTATCCTGATACTTTTGCCACAGACAGCCAAAAGATTGTCTTGTTGCTTTCCAAAGAAATGAGTTCAGCTTGGATTCTGGTCATCCCAAAGCCATTATAAAACTGGTGCCTATGAATTGCACAGCACTGATGCACTTGAGGATTAAAATGCTCTTCATATTCCCAGGTTTGGGCAGGTGTATTGGCAGGTGCATATTCCTCCAGCTCTGACCTAGGAGGCTCCCTGGCAATGCAGTCTGGCCAGCACAGAAGTACAGAGAACAGGCTGCTTGTTTCCCACATCTGTCCAGACTTCTGTCAGAACCTGCAGACAGGAAATGGCAGTGCTGAACTGGGCACTATTTTTCAATCAACTGAATTTATTTCTCCCATGACATGCATAGTTTCATTACAAATTCAGTGAGATTGTGGCCAGCCTTTGTAGTGTGAGACTAAAAGCTTTCCCTCTCTTTAATTGAGGGGAGAAACTGGTGACAGCAGCAGCAGCTGGGGTCTACCTGGGCTCCAGTACAGCAACACCTTTGCATTGGACCTCTATTTGCATGAGTGTAGTCTTTCTCCAGCAAGCAGCAGGTGTACAGTGCTTCCTTGCCAGAATTTGCCAGGGCTTGGCTTGCTGTTCAGGCTGACTGCTGATACAACCGAGGAACCCTTAACGTGGAGCACAAAAACCTGCAGCAACCCGTGGGAACTGCCACTTGGAGATGCACTTTCTTGCTAGGGAACGTTTTCTCCCGGTGTGGAGACAGAGGGGTGAGGTACTGCCCTCTTGGGGCACCCAGAGCTTACAGTGACATCTGGCCACGTCAGTGGCTGAGCTGCCTTCCACTGCACCTCTGACTGGGTATTCACAACGTGCAGCTGCACTTCACACGCAGGAAAGTTGCTTGAACCTCTGAAAGCTGCATAATATTCTTGTCCTGGCTATATTCTGGAAAGGCTCACAATAAACCCGACGAGTTTTTAAAAAAGAAACTTAAATATCAACCTAAAAAATTATCCACTGTGCTTCACCATCTCCCTTATTTCACAGTTAAAAGCAATAACAAAAAATTCCCTGAGACTAAGGAGGAAACAGCAGATAATGGATAAAGGGGAATCTAGTGGGGCAGGCAAATCTTAGGTGATGGTGGCAATCAAAAATTATCTCAGCTTCTCTTGTTTCTTCAAAGAAATCAGTCCCTGCACCTGATTTATACTTGCAGAAGATGTGAATACCTCAGCTGCAGAGATATTTCATAGTAAGCCCTTTTTAGATTCAACAGAGCAAACAATAGCATTAAGAACTGCATCCATACAGACTATATAGACCTGTAGGGTTTAATATCTGTATTTAAAATCTGTTTACTGGAATAAAAATAAAGTGCTTAGTATAGCCAAAGCAATTGTAGACCTGGATTTTCACTGCCAACCAACACTGTGGTACATTTTAGACTTTTAGTTATTACTATAAACCTTTGCAATGAGGAATGTCTAGTGTCAAAAACACAACTCCTTAATTTTGTCCATTACAAAATGAACAAACACAAAATACGATCCTTTCAAACACGTTTTTCAAGATGTTTCACAGTCATTCACCAGGAGCTGGAAAAACAGGAATCCAGAGGAGGACTGCAGCACTCAGAACGTCCCTTCAACAGCAGACCAGTAAACCTAGTAAGTCTCCCAGCTCAAAATTCCTTCCTGCTCCACCATCGGACATGCTGTGGCATAGCCCTTGCTGTACTTCTGCTCCTTAAAGGCCGTGACTCAGTATTCCAGCTCCACGAGCAGTGGGCGTGCACAAAGGCATTCAGTCTGTTATCTTGTAGGATAACAAGACTAGCAGCTCAAGAACCCTCTCAGCAAATGCCTTTAAATCAGGTCCTGCTCTGGGCAGGAGACACCTGCCGTGGCTTTTGAGCCTCTGCTGCTCTATTCTTCTCCTGTTCCTCTGCCTTCCTCCGCTCCTCTTTTAGCTCCTTGTATCTCCACTTGGGAATCTGCAGATAGGGGTCGTCCTTTGCACTGCTCCTCCTTCTCGCCTTTTCTGGCTGGAAGGTGGGTGGGGGCGCCTTGCTGACACGGACCTTGGGGATGACAAATCCCGGGCGGACGCTGCTCCGCCGGAGCAGGTGGAGCGGCAGGAGGCTCGCTTTCCTCGTGGCCACTGTGCTCACTTGGGACACCGCAATGCTGAGGGGCTGCAGGCTGGCTCGACGCTCCTTCTTCTTGGGGACCACGGTGACTTTGGAGTTCTGGAAGAGCTTCTCGTAGCTGCTGACGTGATCTTTGTCCTGGGATCGGATCTCCTCTGCTCTCTGCTTCCTAAGGATTTCCTGCACAGCCAGTCTGCGTTTCCCCACGCAAGGTGGGCTGCCTGGGCACACAGTCCGGCACGCCAGAGCGATGAAGGGACTTCCCAAGCTCGTTGTCACCTTCACCATGTGGTCAAGGACCCCGTCCTCTTCCGGACCGTAGAAAGACCGGAACGAGACAGCTGCCCTTACGCACTCAGAAATCTTCTGCAAACAGCTTTTTGGCTCTGCAGCCTTGGCAAGAAGTTCCTTCATTTTTGGCCATTCTGGTTTGTATTGATCAGAAAACTGTTCTGGGCATGGCCTGTCCATCAGCTTCTGCATGACAAAGGCAGACTCTGATCTTCCTGTGAAACAAGCCCATTCCCATGAAGTCAGTCCACGGCTTGGGTCAGTTGCGTGAACATTTGCCCCTCAAAAGAAAAAGAAAAGCAATTAGTGTTAATTAATTAAACCACCCACATTTCTGTGGCTGTGCTCAGAGGTAAGTCAGGTAGATTCCTGCAAAAAAAGTCACATAAAATACACTGTAATATTTGTGTCAAAATGAACATGCAATAAGGATAGTTCTTGTTCCTGACTTTATGAACTCCTTATTTATCTGAAACAAGGTAAAAGACATTAAGACTGCATATATGAAATTCTCTTAAAATTACAAATAATGAAATAATGAATTTCACTTGGATTTAATCTTGACTGCCATTTTAATGTCCATTCACTTGAGCTGACAAAAAAAAAGTTACAGATATGGAAAGAAACAATTCTCTACACAGAAATCGTTCCCCTTATAGAATAGTGGACATCATTCTGATCACTTCCACCTGGAAGAAAGGTCTTAGGCTAATGATCACAAGTTCCACAAAAATAGCCACTCACTGCTCACTAGGAGTAAAACCAGCAAATAAAATGTAATGAATTTCTTAAAAAGCATTAAAAATTGAAAAAAATAGAAAATAAAAAAAGGAGAAGTAAAGAAAACAAGGAATGTCCAATTCAGGCTCTCTTACATCTGAAAGGACCCCATAGAATCAGGAAATGTTGAGAAGATGGTAACAAGGGTGATCAAATTTAAAGAAAGTTTCCATGATTGTCAAAGAGTGAATACTGGGTGAGATGGATCTTCAGTCTGAGTCCAGAACAGCTGTTCTCCTCTACCTGAGATTACCAGTCCTAAGGAAAAGAAGTAATTGTTAGCCAAAACACTCTGTTATTGCCAAGTGGACCAGCCATAAGAGGCAGCGGGGATACAGGCTACACAGCAGAGGCTTAGACATTTAAAGTGTTATGTTCTGAAAAGAAATTATTTCTAGTGGCCTGTCCTTCTCGCATTCCCAGTTTATGATCTTTATCTCTCCAATTCTGACATCTGTCCCCATCACCATTCTTCTTTTTCTTTTCATATATTTCTGTATCCTTTTCCATCTGTGCATTCCTTTTGATCTCTCCATCTTCCTCTAAGACCCCACACATTAGCTTTTGCCCTTCTTCTTCATTCTTTTGTTTTCAAGGGCAGCTACACTCTTCTCCAGGGCACTTGGATATTTGAAGAGAGGATACAAGAGTAACAGGAGAAGCAAGCATCCTCGTCCCTATGTATCGCCCATATGCTATCCCTTACAACTTCTTTAGTACCGTATCCACATTCCTTGGCAACCAGAAAACGGCAGGGAGGTCCTCCCATTCCATTAGGATGGGACTGTAGGTGTTTGTCAATGAGGGTGGCACGTGCCCAGTCCTGCTCACAAAGAAGAGCTCTGTAAAGGACACAGAAAGCTCAATTCAAGTGCACCTGTGGAAGAATTGCTGCAGAGCAATGAGCAGCAGCAAGTGGTTTTGGAAGCTGAAGTTGGCAGGACACTTGCAAATACCCAGAAGATTACAGCTGGTGAATGCTAAAGGATACAAAAGACCTGTCCAAAACTTGGCTTGATGGCACCAATTAAAAAGATTCTCAGAGCTGTGTCAAGGACTTGATGATTGGCACCATATCCTGTACTTCGCATCCAAGTGATCCTGGGCACACACATCCTGATGTTTTACAGTGTATGGGTAGGAAGGTGAATGAATGAAATCAATAGGAGAGTGAGGGAATACTCTGGTGTCAGGCAGACAGGTTCTTAAGCTGAAAATCCTTTGGTTTATATTCTGCCTTTGAACTTTGACTGATCTCAGAGGGAGCTTTGCACGCTCCAGTCTGCAGACTGCTCAGCAGATCTGCACCACGTTCCCTGGGACACGCACGGGCACTTTGCCCAGCTGCCTTCAACACACTGAGCTCTGCAACATTCAGTCATGGCTTACTCATATCTCTGGCCCTGCAGATAATTTCTGGGTTTCTAGAAAGAGTTTAAAGCTGGGGTACAAAGAACGCTTGATTTATTGAAGGGCTTCTTTACCATATGAAGGACCTGTTTCAAACAGTGTTCAACACAAAACTGATCTACACAGATCTTGTCACAAAAGTGACAGTCTATCCCACTGCTTTGCAAGAAGATGTCCAGAGATCTGAGAAAAAGACCAGAGATTACCATGACAATTTTTTTCTGGAGGATTACCTTGGAGACAGCATTTCAAACTAGAATAAGTAGGACTTGATATAAGAAAAAGCAACCACAAACCAGTTTGGGATGCATTCAGTATAAATTTCCCACAAAGGATGTTTTGTCATTACAGGAAAATAAAGGCAAAAAGAGATCATGGGGAAAGTGATAAAAACTTCAACTTTAATAATTCCTAAGTCTCTGAGGAAATCCCTAAAGAGAAGATGCTGGGGACACAGATAAAGAATGGGTGTGGAAGGAAACACCCTAAGCAAAATTACTGATCACAGTTTAAGTGTAATTTAAGTGAAATTTGCAGAAAGGACCACTCAGAGAGAGAGCACCAGGGCACTGCAAGGAGTCAAGCACAGGGCCCGTGCTGGAAAGCAGAAAGAAACCAAAGAGGAAGAAAAGTCAATCAAATCAAAGAGTTCACGAGCTGTGGATTTGAAGAAAGGATTGCAAGATCTCAGAGGCAGAATTGTTTGATGAAGTTCATGACTGCAAAAATTATAGATAAATCATTGAGGGGAGGGAAAAAGTCATACTAACACATGCCCTCCTGCTTCATTAACCTGTCTTTGAACCTCCCTACCCAAACTTCCTATCTTTGAATCTCTCTCATCTCAGGCTAACCTCTTCCCCTGATCCCTTCTTAACACTTGCCTGAGTCTGAACTCCTCCCCATACGAGTTGACTGTGACTGTGGCAAATGATGTGGCAGTTGTTTCCTCAATGTACACATAACAGGCAAAGAATTAATACAGGGAAAACAGCAACTAAAGGAATTATCTTCAAATACAAAAATTAATTCTCAGCTTGAAAATGAGCAAGAGGTATAGACAGCTGCTTACCATTATCTTCAAGAAGAAGTCATTCCAGTTCTGATACGGTGCAGCTGTGAGAATTTGGAGCAGAGTAGTTCAGAAAGAACAGTGTGAGAAAGTGCTCACTGGGGGCTCCCCACAGCTCTGGTCCTTATCTGGCCAGGCCCGGTGGGCCACAGGTGTGAGCTCTTGGTGCCCTTTTGGGTTTTTTGTCCGGAGCACGTTCGAACAGCTCCAAGAAAAAAGGAAAAAAAACCACACAACAGTCCAGAGAACTTCTCTGCCTTAGCTAGCTTAACAAAAAGCAAAGAGGAGCTCTCTCTTGCCATCCACATTGCAGACAACACAGGCCATGTGTGTAGGAAAGCTGAAAACTCCTATCTTTATGTTCTGAAAACAATTGCCTCAGACATTCCACTGCTTCTCCTTCACTCTCAGATCCAGTTTTAAAGGTGCAAAACTTATTTCTGAGCTAAACATATGAATGGAGATAGAATTCAGCATCAACCCAGGATAGCTATGTCTCTGCCTGGCCATGAACCCTGCTGGTCTGGATCCTGACCCACAGACTTAATTTCTTGTTTGAGCTCAGACCTACCTTGTCTCTACAAACTTGCCCTTGTCATCATGGACTTGCCTGGCAATCACTGCAGTGCTGCCTGATCCTGGTTATTGCCACCAGCTCTGCCGTGTTCCTTAAGGAGCACCTTTGTGGATGAGGCTGGTGCTGGGGCCTTGCTGCCACCCTTGGCTCACCTCCCTTTGAGGAGAACCCCATTCTTTCTGACAGATGTGTCCCCAGGTGTTTTGGAAACTCTGTCTCAGAAGACAATACTACAGAGTATTGTAATCCCAACTTTTCAACAGAAATCAATACTGACTTTGTATCACATAATCACTTCTAAGGCATGATTTACCACAGTTTTATTGATTTTCTGCGTAAATCAGGAGACATTCCTGAACAAACTTGTCATTCAGCAGAATGCCTTATCTGGAATATACATGAGTACTCACATCCCTTTGTAAATGTGATAGCAGTCTTATTGAACTAATTGTCATGTCAGTGTAACTATAGCCTACAAGTTTTCTTTCAGGAATTCTGCACTTGCCACTTGCCTTGCTTTTCCTAGAAGTTCCCCCAAAGATCATTTTCGGCACAATTCATTTGAATACACATGCTCCTTTAAGATATAAATATCTTATTTTATTAAGACTTTGTGTTCTTTTGAGATACAGAACGAGCATCTTGAGTTTAAAGACAAGGCCTGAGGAGGCCCAGGTGTTCTGTTCCCAGCCAGCTTTATGGGGGGTGTTTAAAGCCCGGTCTCCAGATCCAGGGCCACTCTGACAGCATTACTAAAGCAGCCCTGGGTTTACGCTGGGGATGGCAGCAGGGCTTGACACGTGAGTAAGAACCAGCATTTCTGGCTGGCTCTCCTGATGAGCGCTGGCAGCAGCGCGGTGCTGGCAGCCTGTGACAAAGTGCCGAGGGGACACTGGCCCCCCTTCGCCCGCTGTGCGCTCACCAACAGCAGACTCACATGTCCCAGAGAATCCCTCTGAAAGAGCCACATCATGGCCAAGCGTCTCAGCGTGCCCTAATCTTGTAGCGATTGACCTTGGCCCCCCTCCACGAACTCAAATTTCAGAAAGAGCAGTCACTTTGGCAATCCAGCTCCGACCATCTGTCACACATTGCTGTTACCTCCTTCCCCATCTGACTGTGCTGAATCCATGCTCAGGCAGCTAGGAAGGTGAGTTATTTTGCTTTGCTGACCTCCTGCATTGCCATAAGTAGCTGGCCATCAGCAGATGTCTCACCCAAGCCACTGGATGGATACTGGGATTTAAAACCTCCTGGCTGTAACTCTTTTCTAAACACATACAACTGCTTTGTAGTTGTGAAAGTAGACCCACAGCTGATTATGGGTATTTCCCCTCTATGTTGCCATGTATTTTTACATTTTAATATTGAATTTTGCTGTTTTATTTGTGAAATTGATTTTTGTCACCAAATCTTTTAATGACTTTTTTACCTTCTTCAGCTCACTAGTACTTCATTGTCATCACCCCCTCAGTGTCCTTTAAGTCCCAAACTACTTCTAAATCCATTCAGAACTAACATTTCCCTCCTTCCCTCCCTCTATTTAACCAGACTGTGCAGTGCTAAAAGATACTCAGATATTAAAATGGGTGCAGGCCATTTACTTCCTTTGTGACCTCTATTTTGAGCTGAAAATGTGAGGAACTGCAAGTACTCACTGAAACAGCAATTTAGAAAATCAGAAGTATATTAACTTACCAGATCCTTAGCTGGTGGGTGATCTTTGCTAACCTCACTATCTCTGATGCAAAAACAGGCTGGTAAAACTTTCTGTAGGCAAACTCAAGATGGAGGCTAAAAAAGCCATTTTCTGGATGTCTAAAGGTTTGTTCTCCCCAATATTCTTTTTTCTTATGAATCATGGAAACAAGAAGTGCCAGAGGCAGCAACCACAGCAGTGAACTTTGATAATGATACTTCTAGTATAAGAATTAGAATAACAAGTACTGAGTTATTTATATAGCTGAAAGGTTGTGAAAGAGCTTCTAGTGACCCAAACAGAAAGAACAAGCTTCCCTCAGATCTCTAGTGATAATAGTAAGTCATGACACCATAAGGCAAATTTGACAAATCAGAAAATCATAGGATTGAAGTTTCATTTTAAGTGATAATTTATAACAGTCACTGGAAAATTCTGAACTAGCATCTGCATAAAGTATGTGTGAGTCCAGAAAGTGCATCTGTTTCTAGCAGTGGTTTCATAATTTTTTGACATAAAAATTTAAAGAGAAGGATCCAATTCCCAGGCCTTTGTTCCAGAGTATGAGGCTACAGAACCAAGCAGAAAATAACACACCAGTTACCACATCATGTGGTTTTCTGTGTCATATTAATGTCTAGAAACTGGATATTATGAAATTAATGATAGTAATACCACTATGCTCGATAAAATAATGTGACTTAAAATACTCTGATTATGAGGGGTTAGACTCTTGTGACAGCAAAATCACTGAAATTAACTCCTTATTCAAGATCTCTCTCAATGAAATGGACCTGTAGGACTCTTGATCTAGACAGTAACAATATTCACATGCCATTTGTTATTATTTCCACAATATTTAATTTGTGTCATATATTTGCAACTGAAAAAGAAGAATTATACTAATATAAGCTAGTTATTTAATTATTATCTAATGGTTTATATACCAATTACTTCATATAAAAAACCTCATACAATATTGTGGCTGAAAGATGCTGTATGTTAAGGACTGCTCTTGTAGAGGCTGTTGCCCCCCTGGGGCCTTCTGAGTCTCTTGTCCAGGACCTTTTCACCTTGCAGTGCAATACAGCTGGAAATTCAACAGCAGACAAAAGCCAAGAGCAAGAAATATAATTCCTATTCTCAGATGTGAAGAGGGACAGGTGGGCAAAGACAGACCCGCTCACTCCCTGTGCCACATCTCCCTCCTTGCATCAGACACAGACCTGATGGTGCCCTGCTGCCCATAAACCTGGAGACCAAACTCAGAGTTACAGAAGCATTAACAAAAAAATAAGGCACCAAATTTTCCAGCAGTGTTCCCTGGTGGGATGTGGCCCCTACACCCAAGACTCCTTACAGGAGCTGACGGGAGCTGGAGCCCCCAAAGCTTTCCAGTCCCCACCACAGTTCAAGGCAGAAATGGAGGTCTGGCTGTGGTCCCATCCTTGCACAGTCTGTCACACACAGAGATGGCAGCAAGCAACCTGCATGTCATTCCCAGCTGTGGCATGGATTTCATTAACCCCTGTTCTACAAATTTTGATGATCCTGCTCCCCAGACTCTCCGGGAGACAATCAATCTCACCCTCAGAGTTCTAGGAGAGTGAGTTTGTACAAATAAACTGAGTGCTCCTGCAGCATGTACCTTCACTGCCTTGACTATGGCTTATTTAAAAGCTGCACCCATTTCCAGAGAGGGCTGTACCACATTTCTCAGAGCAAACATCCCAAGAGCCAATTTTCTTCTTGGTAGTTGTTAGATGGTGACAAAGAAGAAAATCCCTTTACATACCTGCCATCATCAAGGCTTTCACACATTCTGTTCGGCCCTGCATTGCAGATTTCATCAGTGCTGTGAATCCAAACGCATTCCTCTTCTCAATATCAAGCCCAGGAAAATAGTTCAACAGATAGTTTGTAATGGTTATGTGCCCTTTAAAGAAACAAAAAAGCAGAGAAAATACGTCACACAGTGCAGGTGCTGTCTCAGGGATAAACCAAAAATTTACTCCTGCAGGTCTGATAACTGGAAAATGCAGATAGTTAATTAGATCTCTTTTCTTTGTGTGCTCTTCCACTCATTGCAGCTCATTGGCCTTAGGGCTAAGTGGCCCTGACTTGTAACCAGAATATTGGGATAGGATGTGGAAAACATGGATTCCTATTTTCTCTTGAATTGCTCACCTTTCTGAAAAATCAGTTTAAGGAATGTCTGAAGACCAGAAATTATCACTCTGAAGTTGCAAAGGGCCCCAGATCCTTGACCCAGTGAACAGCACTGCAGAGGGAATTCCTACAGTTTATGGAAGGAAGGACCATCATCAAGGGCAACTGATTGCAAAGGTTCAGCTTTTCCCCTCCCCTAGTGTCAGGTTTGGTGTTTTTTCCTCTTATTTTCCCAGCAATGTAAAATTCCTTTTTCCCCAGCCCAAGATCAAAGAGGGAGTTCAGAATCTTCAGCTCTTGCTTCCAAGGTTGTTTATTTAAGCTTATCTATAACATTCTTTCTCTGCCCTGCTGAGGTCTTTCTGGCAGGATGGGAAAAGGCACTCTCTCTACTGAGAGGCAGGGTTTATCTTTTATACTAAAAACTACATCTAAAATTATTTACAATTACTTTCCAATACCTATCACCTATGTTAGACAGTCGGTCTCTACTCTAAACCAATCACCTGTGTCACCATCACAACAGAAATGGAGAAGGTGAAGAAGAAGGAAGAAACCTAAAAAGCCACGAGGTTCCTCCATCCTGACACCACACACCCCCATGTACTAAAACCTAAAATCTACTTTTACACCCTGTGACAAACTTATTATTACTCTATTTAAACTCTTGTGACCTGTAATTCTTCTTTCAAGGTTGGCAATCGTTCCCATGGGCTAAAATCCAAATCACAGGTGTTTTGGGCTCCAAGATCTCTGAACCCCCTGCCCAGGTCCCTGAGCCTCCAGGGCAGTCAGAGACAAGCCCTGTGTTTCCACACCCTAGTAAATCTGAGCCTCACAATCATGGTGCTTCATTAAAAATGCTGACTGCACAAAGTTGCTCCAGCCAATAATGCTATCAACCCATGCCAGGCCTGATACAAGAGAAAGGAATATATTGTGTAGGATCCCGCATTTTTATTTTTCTCTCTGGCAGGGTAAAAGCCGCTTATCTACTCTCCTGCAGTTGGAAAATGGGATTGATTTTCAGTTTTGGTAGAAAAATTAATTATTTAAGTTCTGTTTCTAAAAGCAACTGTCGTTGCCATTCATGTGCCTTGTATGCCAGGATAACTGATATCTACAAGGTTATACTGAGGAGCTGAACACATCTTTGGCTAAATGGTTGGAAGTCCAATTAAGACATCAAATCTTTACAATTGGACCATCAGATGAATATCTAGTGCCATTATGACTCATTCAAAACAGTTTTCCCTTCACTTGTCAATCATTTTATGATGCTTTGATGCTCTATAAAATAATGCCGTCTGTCAGGCAGCTGCAACAATCACAATTTAATTAGTAGGAGATGTAAAATTATTCTCTCATCTTGCTCTGCAGGCCAGATGACTATTCTGTAATGCATGTCATGCAAATTCATCTAGAAATGTTACTGAAGCAGATTATAATTCATACAGGACAATTTTAAAAGTCTATAGCGTCACATCTGGTGTAGATTTCATCAGGTGACACTTTGTGCCAATACAGTCCTCCATTCACTTTGAAAAGCAAGTTAAGAAAGTCTTTACCAATTAATTTGTGTTGCAGGTGTTACTCTTTCTCTCCTATAATTTTTTTGACTCTGTCACCTTTCTGCATAACTGGAGACTCTCATGAAACCTGAGCAGATGTAGAGATAATGCAGATCAGAGCAACTCCAGAGCCAGAGAAAAATAATTAAAAAGCTCCCTGTACCTTGTGCAGTCCAATGAGAATGAAATATAAAGATACACCAAACCACAACCAGCTGAGCAAAGCAAAAGTGAACTGAGTTCAGGGCAGGATCAAGTGACCTGCTTACTCAATATGGAGGTTTCAGCTTTACTGATTCCATGGCATAAAATCAAATCCTAGCAAGAAATCAGTTGCTACTGGGAGAATTTTTGTGCCCAAATTGTTTTGCAGGACATGCTCTGATACAGTGATGAAGAACATGTGTCTTCATGTAGGTTTTGGAACAGTTGAAATCCTGCTTTTTGACCACAGAAACCAGAGACAAACTGAAACTAACATGGAAGATTTTTCAGCAGTTATATCACTAAAGATGTTCTTCCCTTTGCCAAAAATATAATTACAGTAAGAGATGTTTTGCAAATCTGAGGTGATCCTAAGAATTAATCCTGAAAGCCCTTGCTTAACCAAAACTCTCCAGGGGACTAGAAATGGCCCCAAATGAGACAGAAAAAAAATACTAGTAGTAAAAAAAATAAGAAAATTAAGAAGTTTGTTATTCCCAGAAATTTTGTGTCTCAGGAATTCCTGAAAACTACTTCAGTTTTAATCTGGAAGATCTTCTGTCCTCTGAGTTTTGCTTCAGATTTCCAGTTCAAACAGATATCAAATTCAAAGCAAAACTCAGAGCTGCCAAGTTTTAGCTCAAACCCTGTCATACGCTTTTGATTTATTGCCGTGGAGTTTGCTTTGGTTCTCGGGTGTCTCCGTGAACAAGCAGCCTGTATCAAAATTATAAACTGGGCAAGCCTCCTGTGATGTAGTTTGCTGTGAAAGCTGTATGCAGCTCTAAAATAAATGAGCCTGGGCTCAGCCCCATTTGGTGATACTGAATTCAAAGCAGGATCTTGCTGTTTGTAAGCCAAATCTACTTCCTATCAGAACTGGCGTGCTAAGAGTTCACTTCTTCTCCCTGCGAGCCATATTTAGAGATCAGCACAGATGTCTGTAACAGCTTTATTCACTTAATTGCTGCCACAAAGGAAAGGCCTATAATGATGACAATATTACCTAATAATCTGTGTAATGCAGGCAGAAGGATAAGATGCATAGTAAGGAAGACCCTTTGTCAAATAACATTTCACTCCTGAATCGTACTGCAAATCACTTGTGTCTGGCCCGCGGGTAGTGAATGCTTTCTCACAGATGGATGGAACTGAGGACACCCAGAAGGCTTTTTCCTCTGGGTGTTTTAGGTGTTTGTGTTCTCATGTCTTTCTTAAAGAGAAACTGGGATAACTTCCAATTTTTTGTTCCCAGCTCTACAGCCTTGCCCCAAACTGGTGGCTGAAACATAAAACATCTATGCTTTGTAAGCAAATACAACTTCCTCTGAACACCATATTAATAAACTTGTTAGGAAAGTACTGCTTTTCATTGATCCCTCCAGCCTGTCTTTCTCTGGTCAGCCCATACAGAAAACTTCAGCCTTAGATACTTTTGTTGGAGGGTGAGAATCTCAAAATCAAATGCAAGATGAGGAACTGAATTCACTTATCTTCAGATACCCTAGTTGCTCTTTGATTTAATCCTATTTTAATTCAAGCTGATGCTCAAATATGATTGTCATCTCTGGGTGGTCATGAAATGGCATAGGCAAATGTGGATTTTAAACTCCTAGCACAAAGGAAGAGTCATCTGTCATCTCTTTTGGTATCTATACCATAATACAGACACAGACTCTGAAACACAAGGAACATTTCCTCAGGATCACACCTTTTTTCCCATCCAGCTCCATACATCATGGCCTACTTGGTCAGTGGATCATAACAAAAATGGCTGCACTTTCTGAAACCTTCCAATACCACCTTACAAATACCTGAAATAATGTGGATTTGCTATTAGACTTTCCATAGGAAAATCCATGGCTTTTGTATAAATACCAGTGATCTCATAATAATTTATTTTGCAAAAAACATTATTTCTTTCACAGCCTAAAGTTACCCCTCCCCGAAGAAATAAATTCTCTGCTAATTCAAGCTTGCATAAGCTTTGTGTTCAGATCTTTATAATTCACTGCTCACTGTTACTACTTAACATCCAGCAATAATTAAGCAGCCTCTATTGCACTGTAACTCCTCTGGTTGCAGTGTTAGCCTCACAGTAATCTCTATTAACACTGCAGCAGTATCTTGTGATAATTAATTAAATAACTGGTGTAAACACTGTAGCTCAGGATTAGCACAGGCAGGGGAAAACATCCAAGTTGTTGGGGGTTTGTATAAGCTTCTGTTGACTACAGTCATTTCCAGTTGCTTTTGGGATCAATAGCAAGTACTGGCAGAGTGTCAAGTCAATGTCAGCCCACTGGATTAATTCTGAGTTGATTGTGATGAGTTATAAAGGTCAAGAAGGAGGCAGTGTTAAACCTTTTTTAGTCCAGATTTGTGTTAGGGCAGATAAATAGAAGTAGATTAGTGTTTTGGAGGCTTTTCCACCTTCTTTGGAAAGCTCCTGTACTCATGACTTTGCTATGAATGTGGTCACAGTTCTTTCTTCCAGTTTTCAAGACCCATCTTGCAGGAACTTTCTCAGAGTTCACTTTTTGGTACAAAACAAAGCAAGGTTAGGTACTACCAGGAAATGTCCAGTGGCACTACTAGAAAAATGACATGGAAACCGAACTGCTCCCATCTTTAGACATGGCTTGTAACGTCCATGGATATTCCCTGATGGAAATTTGTGCCCTTCAGGCAGTCAGTGTCCTGATGAGAATGTCCCATGAACTCCCACAAACATCCCAGACTCTTCACCATTTCTTAGCAGACATGAAAAAGACCAGCTATGCCTTTCCTTGTAAAGTAACTGCCTTTGCAGAGCGCACTTGAAGGATGCAAACGAAACCAGAGATGCAGAGCTAGGCAGCCCCTTGGAACAGCTTTTAGATTCCAAAGTGATGGCATCCTTCCTCAGCAAAATTTTTTCTGATTTGCATGTTTTAGCACTTTGTTAACACTTGTTAGAGGAAGCTAAAGCTTCCCTTAAAGCACAGTCCTTTGGTTTAAACAGAAATAATAAAATGATTGCTTTCTGACTGAACACTGGAAGCAAGGAACTCTCCTGAGAGCTTCTTTTACATCTAAGTGATCTGTTATGCTCATTCACTGAATATTACCATGGTGGGTGGGATAAAAGAAAACCTTGTGCTAAACTCCAGCCTGCATCAGGATTAAAATGGTCGATGTTGATATTAGCTATTACAAAAGGATCATTGGCAAATATTAAATGCTGATGAGGTTTTTTGCTTTTCAGCTATGGAGTGGTTGAAGAATGTCTATTTAGAAAAGGTATTTCTTAATGAGGATATGTTTTCCTACAGTCACCAGTTCCTACAGATCCTCTGAGGTAGGTGCAGCAAGCATGGGAGAAAAGCATTAATGCACCACATTACATGTCCACAGTGCTCAATTGTTGCTTGCCAGAGCAAACATTGGAAAATAGGCTTAAAGGAGCAAAGCACTATAATACTGCACACTTGGGATGAGATTTTCTTTATTTTTAAGTTAAAATAATTAATGACATCTACTAAAAATGTATCGCTTTTGCTGCCTTAATTTGCTG
Organism: Thryothorus ludovicianus; assembly: GCA_013397245.1. Lineage (NCBI taxonomy): Eukaryota > Metazoa > Chordata > Aves > Passeriformes > Certhiidae > Thryothorus > Thryothorus ludovicianus. The sequence goes on from VZTB01013333.1 coordinate 356,251, forward strand.
GATAAATACTACTGTAGATTAATTAGTTCAAAGAAAATCACAACAAACCTACCTGGGAGTGGGCTCGGCCAGAATTCTTTTACATAGAATACTTTCTTTCGGGGATTTGAGAAAAAAAAAAAATCCTAAAATAAAGTAACCTAAACACACACTCCTCCTAAAACCCTGCATGTGAGAGGTGATAGAGAGCCTTACCTGCCTGTGCAGCTGTAATTAGAGCCGTGTTCCCTTCGTTGTCCTGCCAGTTCACATCAAGGTGAGGGCATTGTGCTAAGGCTATTACAATATCCACATAACCTTGGTAACAGGCAACGATAAGACCATTCTGTAAATAAAATATAAAACGAGAGTTAGGCTTGCCAGACTGAGAAGAGTTCATTGAAGAAGCTTACTAGACAGCTGTTTTGTTTGGGTTTTTTTTTCCAGACTGAAGAACTGAAAATATACCAGCACAACGAGTGATCAGCTCCAGGCACAACGTTCAGATCCAAAACACTTCTTTTTATCTCTGCCCTTTGGCAAGTAATGTTTGATACTCCTCAGAAATACCTAGGAGAGTAAGTATTACATTATGCTACATGCAAAGTAACTGCTTATAAATGGCTTATGCTTATATGGCTATATACTCTATATCCAAACAAGAATAAATCTGATTTTATTATATAATAAAATGAACCCAGCAGGTAAGATGAACTAGACCTGCTCTGAATATTAATTCTCTGGAAAACAACTACTTGTTCTGTGAAGGGAAAGTGATAGGCAGGAGTTGTGTTCATACTGCCTGTTGCTATCTTTAAATAATTCAAATGTCCCATTAGAACTATGCCTCCTTTTTTTATAATCATAAATAAAATTAAATTGCTTTTAGAGGTCCTGTTTAATGTGTTTTATGACAGCTGGAGACTGTAAAACTTCCCGGAGGTAAACCTTGTAACTACGATTGGTAACCAGATAGTGTTTCACTCCACAGCAGCAAACTGACAGCTTCCCTAAAATACAGCAAAATACACTTGTCATTAATTAAACACAACCACAGTGCTTAATCCTGGCTGCTCTCTTGACCACCGGGATTAAAGCCATTATCTCCAGTGTTCAGGATTACTTGGGCAGCCCTCGTCCATGTCCCTGGGGCTGCTGGGTGTGGAGCAGAGCAGGTGCGGATAAATCAGCGCTCCCTCCTCGCTGCCAGCGCCTTGCTCAGTGTGCCTGAGCCCAGCGTGAGCATCCGACTGCCGAAAAGACGAGGGCACAGACACAAATCCCAAACTGCCTGGTAACCCTGCCTGCCTGAAAGGCACTGACACCAAACACTTGCAAGGAGAATCTGGTTATGGAAGCAGAATGGCCCACCCTGACTCCTCCATCATTTTTCTCTTCCTACACATTCTCTTTGTTTCTTTTCCCCACAGACATTACTGTGACAGACATGTTCACCAGATGACAGCTGCGGCTTCTGATTTATTGCCATCTTAACTAGCTAGTTATTTATTCAGTGTCCTGTTTCACTGTCATTCTGGATAGTCCTGTTGGCTGAGGTGGAAACACCTTCATTGAGATACAGGAGTGATATCGACTCTTTAGGCTGTTCGTAGGCTATGTAGGTTATTTCTCAATTACACCTTCCAATAAAATAATTACTCTGCTTTCTCTTGTTCTCAATTCACTCTTACCCTCAGCATGAAGCAACACCTACCACTGCTTTATAAAGAGTATCTTCATTTCCTTGTGAAGAACCTACTTCAAAGCCTTCTATTGAAATTGTGCAGAGGATTCTGGAAAAGTCATATATTTTCAAGTTGTTTGGTTTTTTTACTAAACACATGTACTTTCCTGGTGGGATTGTTCAGATCAGTCCAAGTTTTACTGTAATGTAGTAGTTTTTTAGCTTTTAAGAAAAATGTGTCAATGTCTATTTTGTGAGGACTTGAGCATTATTTCCATTCTTTAATAATTTAATTTTTCACCTGATGATCAGGATGTAGGTCTTTACAACTCCAAAAGCTATGCAGATTTAAAACACCATACAGTCATTCAGTAAAATGTCCATAACTTCGGTAGCAGACAATTAGTTTACAATAAGAATAACTAAAAGTAACTATCATCTCTAATGAAAAAAAAACAAACCTACTTCACCCAATATCTGGAGGCTATTTTGACAGCATATTTTCACAAAACATATTTTTGTTCTAAAAATAGTTACCAGATGCTTCAAATAAGTTCGTTTTTTTGTTCTCTTTGTAAAAGAGTAAAGTTAAAATACTGTAAAAATATAATAAAATGTTATAAAAAATAATAACAAACATTAGTTTGGAGATTTTGTGGGTTTTTTGTTTTTTGATTTGGGTTTTTTTGGGGGGTGAGGGGGGTTTCAAGAGGTTTTTGCATTACATTATTGAGGGATTTTGTCCTACTTTTAGTGAGTACCTCCATCAGATAGGAACTAATGTATTTAACACTGGCATTCTGATTTCAGCAGATATGAGACACAAATTATCTTCAAATCAATCAAACTCACTCACCATTCTGAGTTTAAAAACCAGAAGGATTACTTAGGTCTCAACATTTTCTGAAGTTTATTTTCCAAAGATGCTATCAAAGACTGCTTGCTTAAGGATAAAGAAAGGCAACAGAGAGCAGGAGCTTTCTGAGGGATTACATGATGCAGTAGCACGGAAAATTATCCTTGAAGAACAGTTTTACAAATCTGCAGCGGGCCAGATAAGAGTGTGAGAACCCAATATTTGGTGGAGTGTACACCCAGCAGTCTTTAGTTGAGAAGCAAAACAAGCAATGGCAAGAGGACATAAAAACAAGTCCCTTCTGTAAAGCGGATGTGTTTTTTTTCACGCATTACATGTCTGTGGGGAGGTGGGTGAGACAGACTGCTTGCTGAGGGACTGCTCTCCTTTCCTTCCAAAGGTGTCAGATACAGAATGGGGTGCAGGAGGCTGCAGCTTTATAATGAAAGTTGCAATAAACTTCTGGATTTGATGGCTATTTTCCAAATCTTCATGCAGTGATCCAATAATTTATGTTATCAGGTTGCTGCTTTTTTTCCTATTTTTTTCCCTTTACATCCATTTCTGACCCTGTCTATATTCTGCTTGCTGAAAATTGGTACAAATAGATCAGCCAGCATGTACAATCAGTCAATATCAAAGTGAATTATTAGCCTGGAATCTTTAAGCTCATATACCAATAAATACTATCATATATTAAAAACTCCTTCAACAGTCTCAAATAATAAGTGATACAAAATCGCCTCCAGCAAATTGCCTTTTGAAGTGATCAGTAGAGCAGTAGCCTGATTCACAGCAGTCTGCAGGAAAATACAGCTGTGCACTTGATGTCTTTTCAAAATCTAAAAATAAATGAGTTTTAGTTAGAAAATACTGAACCTGAACAATCTGGTTACCCTGAGAAGAGAGATGACATTAGTATTCTAACAAAGGCATCCATTATTCTGCTCCTCATATGAAAGGCCACAGTGCAATTACGAAACCATCAGTCCACATGGAAAAAAAAGTATTTTTTAAATTGAATCTTACCATTATTTTTGTCAGTAAGATAAATTCTCAGAAGTATTCACTCCTTGTGAAGGCTTTAGGAGAGAGGAAGATGCATAATTCTTAAAAGAATGTCCTCTGCCTAAAAGGACTTTTCTCCTTCAACAGCATCCTTTCCCCTCTCTTCCCTTCCGTGTGTTCTCAAAGACCACTTATTTTAAATAATAATAAAACTCAAACTATTCCCATTGCTGTATAGTAATAAACATCAATTATTAGACAGTGTAACTGTACATATGCCACAGCATGCAAGCACAGTATCCCTGTTTTTCAAGGATACTCCATTATCTGACTTGCTCTCTCCCTTTCGGTGGCTGGGGTTGCCACTCATCATTCTCCCAGACCAATGAAACAGATCCTCTGTGCTTAAGAGATGCAAAATATGAAACAAGGTTTGCAACAGAACATATTTCATTTTTCAAATACCACACAAAGCCTCTGTATGACAAACAAAAAAGCGTGAGTCATCCATCACACCAACCACATTAACATTTACTGTCGTTTTTCCACAGAAGGGGAGGTTGAAAGTCAGCTCAGTAATAGGTTTTTTTCCAAGTAGAAGCCACAATACTTCCAGGTGTTGGGGGCTCTATCTTTCCTCTGTGTAATATTCGCATTTCACAGAGCTTTTCCACGGTTTTTCTGTAGCTTAAGATATATCTGATTTTTTGTGTAACCAGCATAGTTTTGAAAGATTCCCCTTTGTTTTGTAGTGACAGCAAAATTAACAATATTTGGAATATATGACAAAACAGTCTCAGATAAACTACTTGTTTTCCATCTATTCTAAATAAAGTATAACTACTTTTCTTATTTTCTTCTCACAGTACACAATTTAACATAACAGGCGTGGGACTACCTGAAGTTAATCAGATGTTACAACACCTTCCTCAAGCAGTGAATCATCTGATTGTCTTTAAAATGATAATTCTTCATGTGTCTTTGATTTCATGCAAGATTGAAATAGTGCTGCCACTATGAAAATAAACCCTGTTTTGCTCAGCTGTGTTGGCCAATGACATAATAACGTGTCTGATTAAGTGAGGTCATGGATAATTCAGGAGACAATTTTATAAATCAGATATTACGACAAAATTACTGATGTAAGGCTATTTGTACGCTAAATCATTACAGATAATAGAGACCACAAGAAATACTCAGGGATCAATATTGAACTCAAGCTGAATAACAAACAAACCACATACAGCATGCATTTCATTTAGCTTTTTAGAAGTTCTCTTCAGGCAACTTATTTTCCACCAAGACGCTGAGAATGAAAACAGCTTATTATAGTGTTTTGCCAATTACCCCAGACAAAATTGAGTCTGGCAAAAGGCTAAATTGGTATTATCCATTGCTCTCCACAAGCACTGTGATAAACAACTGTCCAGTTTGCTTTGAATGCATCCATAAGTACTAATGACAACTCTGCAAGGCTGGTTTACTAGCAGTGATTAAAACCACATGTAATTGAATTAAATGAGATAATGATTCATGGTAATCCATAATCACATGCAAGGACAACAATGAAAATTACGTCTAAGTTAAAAATGTGTCATAAAAACATATCAAAAGTAGTAGAAATGAAAGAATAAAAAAATAAAGGAATAAAAAGTTGTATTGAAGCATTTTCTGATTGATTTATTAAAATGATTCATATTTTTAATATTTTTATATAAAACTCACACTACAACAGAATTATATATATATAACCATAATTCTTGTACAAAGCAAAAAAAAAAAAATTTAAAATCAGGTCAAGTATTTAAAAGTAAATCTCCCAAAATCATTTGAGGGTAATTCTGATAATTCTGATCTCCTCTAAAAGCTCTGCAATTGTGTGAAACTTTAATTGAGATTCTAAATTTATGTTGTATTAAAAAAGAGCAAAATGTAGCACAGAGCACTGTGATCTGCTATATACTAACTTTTGTTTCATGCACAAAACCTTGCAGTATAAAAATGGCAATCTAAGAAACTTTCAAAAGTGGCTTGAGTTTGTCTTATATTTGGTTTAGGTTGATTATTTCAATAGCAACAGATACGAGGTAATTATTCAGGTCATCAGACCTGTGAGAAGTGGTGTTTATGTGCTACAGAAATCCATCAAGCACATAATCCCTAATATTATCTGCAGAAAATAATTCAGGCTGACCTTTTAAACAAAGGGCTGCAGCAGCTTAATCACATGAACATTTGTATTGGGAAAGTGACAAAAGAAAGAACTGGAAATTTAAATAAATTTTGTCCAACTGTTCAAAACCCCACATACCTGGAGGAGGTAAGGGAGGAGAGGTTAATTTTGCCTGGGAAAGTGATCAGAGAAGCAGGAAAGGGTATCCAAGCAGGGACGGAGCTTCAGTGTGCCAAACTGTCTGCCTGCTCTGCAGAGGAACAGAGGAGCCCCAAAAGCAATCCTATATCCAAAATAAAGCTCAAATGGCTCTGCCCCTGCCAGTGCCTTAATGCTGAAGGCACAAAATTGCCACCTTTGCTTTGCAGCACTATGAGCATTTACAGATCCATTTCCCAGTATGGACCACACTTGAGTACACAAAAACAGTTCAGTCTGTGGACACACAGATGACCCATCACTTTCCCACTCCAATTTTTGGGATATGTTCAGCTTCACTTATTTCATAAACATCTTCAATCAGTCAGGTCACATGTCATTAAGTAAAGGTATATGTATCATCTCTGCAGAAATCCTTACTTAATCTGTTCTAATCCAAATCCCCATGATCACCTCTAAAAATAGTCCCAGGAAAGTTCATTTTACTATGCCTGCAAAAGCTTGCATTACACAACGAAAGGAACTCGTGTCACTTGTGTAATAAAGCAGACAACAGGAAAAGGTAATAAAAATAGTGGGATTTTCCTTATTTACTAACATGTACGTCATCTAAATTGGTTTCAGCATCACTGGTGATATAAGCAGCTGGCAGAAACCTCAGAAGTAACTGCTAGGAGCCATAAGTGACTTACAAGGCAAAAAAATATATGCTGTGTAGTCAGAGATATTCCAGTGGGTGGGATATATAAGAAATACGTGGCAATTCTGAGAGGTGTTTATGAGATACTAACCCATCTCCATTTTTTTTTTTAAATAATATCAAGATAAGTAATAAAAGCAAATAATTCTGTAGGAAATCTAAACCCCATGAGCAGATATCAACTTGCTCCACGGGAGGCTAGAACATGTGCCCAGTTCCTGCACTGCCCCACACAACCCAGCATTAGCCATCTAGCTGCCCTTTGGCACAGCTTTCCTGACCAAAGTCTGGGAGAGAGGACAGCTGAAGAGATGATCTTCAGACCATGGGAAGCCTGATGGGAGGAGAACTGAAGCATTACACCAAAAATAGTGATCCTTTTTTTCTCCTCACTCCTGCAGGAAGTTCTCATCCTCCCATGAGGCAGAGTCCAGGTAAGACGTCACCTCATCTGTCACCCCAGGGATGCTCCAGGAGCCATGGAGGGAGACTTCTCCCTCACGCTTCTTTTCTTTACCGGCTCCATCTGTCATCACCTCTCACCCCAAATCACACTGTGTCCAAAGGCCTGGAGAGCTGATGAAGATGGTGATGGCCAGTATCTCCTCTGCCCATCACCAAAGGGAGGAAAAGGGCTGCTTTGTTCCTGGCTATATCACATCCTCTTGACAATCATTTCCATGGCAGAAGTAGGCCAGAAGCTGAGTACACTCAAGATTACATCCAAGAGTGGGAACAACCCTGCAGAAAAAACATGAGCCAAGGGATGCTGCGCTGACCGAGTGGCAGGAGGCCTGGGCTGCATTGCCAGCTGTTTTCCTCTGACTTATGCTGGGACTTCTTGAAACAGCAGCAACTGGATCTATGTTATCACATGAAAAATGTTTTACTGCTCTTTCCTCTCTGAAGCTCAGCTGAACATGTGAACAAGAGCCAGCAGCAGCCACAACTAGCTTGGGCGTATTTTAACATTGAGATGCTTGAGTTAGGAAATGGAATGGGATTCCATTGACACGTCTTTTGAAAAAACCCAAGAACTGCTCAAGGTGTTAGCAGAAATACACATTCATGCTCAGTATCAATTTTGTTAAAATACAATATTATTTTTCAGTGTCAGCTGGTAAAGGATTAGTAATCTGCTCATCGATGTGAAGTTTCAGCAGGAAGTTCCTTTGCTAGTCACAGCCAACTGATGTGAAACAAAGCAATGCACAGAATCAAGACATTTATATGGAGAGAGAGGAAACTGGGATCATTTGCCCACAGAGTGATATTTTATGCGTGCAATCAGTCCGAAATAAATCTTTGCAATGTATGCAAAGATCTCTGGTCACAGCAGAACTAAAGAAGGCGTAATTTTAGAGAAGGACTAAGTATGGAAACTTTAGGGAAATACTGCTTAATACAAATAACATATCCTTCAAATGAACTGACAGTTCATCTAGGGGAGCTTACCAGCATCATACATAAGATAAAAGGAAGTTGTATCAGGATTCAGTAACATGGCATAACAGCCCAGAATTCAATTTTTGAGAAAGGGCTCTGTATTCTCTTTATGAGTTGCCTGGCAGCAAAGAACAGAAAGTCGTGTGGGAAGCAACAAAAATTTTGTCAGATTAAATTTCATATTTTCATTTCATTTAGACTATGATATTGGGTACAGCTAATAAATAGTGAGGATCCCTGATAAATAACACAGCCTTTACTAATCCTAGCTTACCTGTTTGCACTGCACATAAGTAACCAGTGTTAGTACTGTCAAATGTTAGCGCTAAGTTTCATAGTGTTGGTGCTCGTAACACATGATCCACAGCAGCCAAATTTATTATGCCACTGGCATCAGTGCTAAACACAGGATATTCTGCTTTAAAAAAAGCAAGAGGTCTGGCTTCAGAAAAAAATGCAAATTGTGTACTGTGAGGGTGGTGGGACAGTGGAGCAGGCTGCCCAGAGAAGCTGTGGATGCTCCATCCCTGGCAGTGTTCAAGGCCAGGATGGATGGGGCTCTGACCAACATGGTCTAGTGAAAGGTGTCCCTGCCCATCACAGAGGGGTTGGGGCCAGATGATCTTTAAGGCCTCTTCAAACCCAAACCATTCTGTGATTCTGTGTACCGAATTTTAATAAGGGGATCCTGATATAAACCCTGAAGGCATTCCTACCCCAAATCCCATATCTTTACTTTAAGATGCTTTGAACATTAGCAACCCAAACCAGAGGGCTGCAGAGGGCTGGGAGGCAATGTAACAGACTCCTGTCAGCATCAGGGTCTTGCTACAGCAAATGGTGAGTGGATTTTAATCTCATTTCTTTTACTTTCACTGGTTTGACATGTAATATTTGCAAAGTCTTCCAATGGCTGGAAACCATTCTGTGAACAAGGTTTTCTGGTGCTTAAATGAATGTTATTGTGCTTTGCTTGGAATAGCTGTTTCCTGCTTTCAGTAGATTCTAAGCAGAAAAGTGCTGACTGCTTCCTCCTGAGGACACCTGAGGCTGGGATCACCTGCTGCTTTGGCTATTTGCTGCACAAAGCTGCAGTGGGTTTGGGCATCACTGGAAGAAAGAGTGTAATAAAGCTCAAACTATACCTTTTGTGGATATAATTATATGTTAAACATTTTGGAGAGTCTCTTGATTGCCAGATTACTTCAAAATCTGATGTTGAAATTGTAGTCTTCCCATGAATTCTATCACTAAAGCACTTCGTTTATTCTATTTTCAGAAAGACAAACCTCCTAAAAGGTAAACAAAATGATAATCAAAGCTGGGTCATCTAACAGCATAACCAAATCTGGTTGCAGTGCACTCTCTCAGCACGTAAGATCTCTGGGAACTTTCAGAAGCAAGTTTAGATGTGAACTCCAAGTGCTGTACCTGACAAACTCTACTGTTACTTTCTCTCCTTGTCTTTAAATATACCTATACCTTCATACACACTTAGGATGAAAAGGAGAGTTTGCATCATTTAAAAAGCATTTTGTAGGGCATTCAGAATCCATGTGAAAGGTATTTTGTGCACTGACATGACTGTCAAAAAGAGCTCCCTTTGGCTTTAAAGCATATGATTTAACTCCTCTCTGTGTTTAATAGATGCATTTTCCTTTTTGTTATGTTCTGTCAGATGCAGGCAGGCTGTAGTTGAGATCTGTTGCGAGTTTAATAGAGTGTTTGAATGCATAGCTTTTTTTGGGGAGACCTCTCCAAAAGTAGTGACACACAAAATCTTCGTAAAGATAAATTTCAATTTGACACTGAGCAAAAGATGAATGTACAACTTTTTCCACCATCAGAATCTATCACTGTATCTAATCTGTCTCTTCTGTAAAGAACGTTTTAAAGCCACCAGAACATTTTCACTGTGAAAGTCTCAGGAATTACCAGGGATGAGCTTGCAAGCACCCTCTTGTGGCAGTAAGGTACTTTAGTTTTGTTTAGGAAAGACCTTACCAAGAAGTTTCCCAAGTTTTCCTCCAAGTTCTGTAAATTCATTTTGCTACTGTTCTTCTGAGCCTTTTGGTTGTGAAATTGCATCAGATTTCAAACCTTGTAATGAAAGAGCCCAGGAACATGTCTGTCCATCAGTGGCTAATCTTCCACTGGAGGGAAAAAAAAAAATAAACAAAACCCCAACCAACTAAAAAACACAAATAACAAAGAAAGAGAAATCTTAAATCTAAAAGCTCTTTTTCCTTGGAAGAAAATCATCTAGATCAAGTAAAATACCCATCAGAGTGAAATCTCTTCCTTGCAGAGGCCCCATTCTTACCAAGAAGAGCAGCTGTACACACTTCTTGGAACTCCAAAGAGGGGAACTGACCACACACCACACACAGTGCTGCATAATGAGGTGGAAGTAGATGAGCTTTAAACTTCCCTCCAACCCAACCCATTGTATGATTCTATGATTCAATAATACCATATGTAGGAGTTCTACCACTCCCACATGACTCTCCCCTGATAGGGGAGGCTTTTCCATTAAGTTTTTGTTAAGTAGAAAAGGAACGGCACTCTTGACTGTTCTCGTTCTCCTGATTGTTTATTCTTTCCTTATCAGCAATTTCTGCACACCAGGCTTTACACCAACCCAGCATGAGGGAGAAAAGGCACCAAAGATCCTCAAACACACAGAATCAAGGTTCTCTTAAAGATCATTCACCCAATTATCACCAAGAAAGTACATTATTTCTACTTTTCTACCAATTACCAACTAAACTTATATTCACTCAACACTGGACTGTGGCAAATTCTGATCTATTGTCCTGTGTCCCCAACACTGCAGAATATGGAGTAGATGAAAAAGGAGGAAGAAACCGAAAAACAACAAAGATTCTCCATCTTGTTTTCATCTACTTATCACTCTAACAATGATAAAAATCTAACAAACCCAAAAATCTACATTTCTCACCCTGTGATAAATTACATTTTATGCTACCATCTAATTTACATTCATGAAAATTCTGTCTCATCCCAAAGTCTAGGAAGCCCTTTCCATGGACAAAGGTTAAAAGCAGTATTTGTCAGAGGGTTTGGATCTTTTAAAATATGCAGAGAAATATTCTCTGCATTCTGGGTTCCAGCACCATACACAATAGTGCCAGCGTATTTCCTCACCCTTTGATCTAAAGAAGCTGTAAGAGCACTAGAAGCCCAGCCTCCACATTAGAGTGCCATTTGACAATGAGTTTCATAATGGCATCAGTGGATGCATAACTCCCTCACTGTTATCTTCTTCCCAGCATATCCTGTGCTCTGCCTCTTGAACCTCTGTGCTTTTTTTTCTCTAGCACTTCTAATAATAACCCTCCCTCTTGGTCTTGGATCTTCTAATAATAAGTTTATTGATGCTGAAATTGACCCAAATGGACCAGGGAAGTGTGGCAAACTTTCTTCCCCAGCAAAAAAAAGACAAGGAAAAGGACCAGCTGCCCTTGCACAACAGAAGAGCACATGTGTCTCAGATGAGAGTATTAGTGTTTCCCCTATAGGATCCACCTTACATACTTCTGTCTAGATGTGCTATCACATAGCAACAGTCAAAATACTATTTTCAAACAATAGGATAACGTGGTAACCACAACCTTGTTGTTAATGGAAATGCAAGGTAAATATCAATGTTCAGAAAGAAATGTACATTGAAACATTACTAGCAGATGTGAAAGGGATTCTCTACCTGGACCAGGCATTGTATTTTACTTCTGTCAAGCAAAGATTCTGCTGATAGGATCTCATTATCTTGCCTCTTCAGTTTATCATAATATACTGCAAGTGACAATGGTTCTTTGGATGTCAAAGTGTCCAGATTCTTGAAAACCCTTATCATTATGCTTTCCACAATGAAAGAGCTTCATTCATCTAGGTTATGCTTCTGGTTTTACATGTACTAGTTTTCCACTCATTTATGTCCCTTCTTGCTCTTTCCCTAGCTCTAACAAAGCAAAAGGTTTTTTATTTTGTGCACAGAGATAAAAAAACGTCTCCTGCTTTTTATTAGAAAACAAGTGTTTTTGAGCAATACATACATCTGTGGTGAATGGATGGGACTGTTTTTCACTCAGAGACCTTTCACTCAGAGATTTTTGTAGGTGTGGATTACTGTCAACTCTTGTGATCCTAAAAGGTTGCAATCCTGTAATCCTATAGCTCTGTGGAATGCAGCTGCTGTGGAATATCACAGATGACCATGCTGAAGGCAAAAAAAATGTATTTTTGCACAGGTATGTACAATGTAGGTATTACTCCTAGTATTCATGCCTGTGAAACTCGGAGGAAAGTACCACAGCTCCTGACTTCATAGAAAGTTTTTCACTCTTTCCCACCTGTGCCTGGCTCATTATTAGTGCTCCACAAATTGCACTGAAAAGTGAGTCTCCCTAAAAAGAAGGGGAAAAAAAAAAAAAAAAAGAGGAGAGAGAGAGAAAGAGAGAGAAAAGAGGTACTAATAACTATTTTCCTAACATAAGCTTTAAAATTTCACTCTTTCTGAATGCTGGAGATTTTCAATTCTGGGTGAAAGCACTACCTTCAAACAAGGCATGCAATTTTGCAGTAATGCATGGTTCACGAGCACTATAATTTTATTCTCATCATTTTCACCTTTTATGGCTGTTAGAACCTCTGGTGACTGTGATCACATTTTAAATTACAGCAGAACACATGACCTGTGTTTCAGCAAAACCTCTATTTTTTATGTAAATGTGCTTTGGTCAAGGACAAACAGAGTTGTGCGCCTGTGACTTACACCAACAACGTTGGCTTTGTAATGTTCACAGCTGATTAGAGAGCAAGGACTCCTACTATAAAACCCATCAACCTACAACTCTGTCTATTTAAGTAATAAAGTAACTGATAGGCTGCACACAGCCACTGGAGAGGAAATCCAGCATGCCTCAGGCTTCTCATTAAGAAACGGTCCCTTCCTGGAGGTTTAGCATCACCCTGTGAAAAATACATCTATTTTATGGAAAGGCAGAACTGCAGTTTTGGAAGATCAGAGGCTAGCACTGGGCTAAACCAAGAACACTGCTGCTACTGGCTTGCAAGTCCTAGTGAATAGCCTCACATTAATTCAGTGCTGTATTTAAGGAATAGGCTCATCCACCTTATTAATCTGAAAGAGGTTCAGTCTGGCATTTTTTGTTTGAGAAAACAAACACTGTGACATAGAATTAATCTGTCCAGAGGGACTTTTTTTTCCTCTAGTAGCTCACAACCTTTTAAAAATCATGAATAATGTGGTTCAAAAGCAGGCTTGGGGTTTGTTGTTGGTTTTATTTTTTTTCTTTTCTTTTCTTAAAAGTACATTCCCATTTTAAATTTCCCTTTCATTATCTCAGTTGGCTAGATAAGGATTCACTGTAGCTGTGACAGGTATCAGGGTGTGAGGAGACAGTTTGAGATAGGTAAAAATCATGTTTGGAATACCCAGGTGGAACACAGCAGCATCACCATCTTATCTGTCTCAAGTTAACCACAGTATTACAACTTGAGTTTAATTAGCAAAGGCAGCACAGGCTGGTACTGCATGTCCTTGCCTGGTGGCAAGAGCAGAGTGAGTCTTTCCTCTCCTAGAGAGCCTGTGACCCCCCTGTTTACCTCAGCTGAGAGTCTAGCTCCATGGAATAAAAGGCAGGAAAGCATCTTCTGCCTCTGTGCTTGGACCAAAAAACCTAAATCTTCTAATGAATACACTCCATTCACCTAAGTAATAAAGAAACATTGGGAGCAATTGAACATTAATGTACTATTGAATCTGAAGAAGACAGAGTTAAATACTTGGGGAAAAAAAGAGGGAGAAGCAATTTCACATTTATATTCAAAGAGCTGGAATTTCTAGAGATCACTTGCCTTTGTTAAAACAGCTATATCATTAATACAATATATATAATTTATAAAATTATATATAGATATAATTTATAAAATTATATATATATATTACATTCAACCCAACAATCCAGAAACAGATCTCCAACTTCATAAAACTGGAGACTATTTAGATAAACTGTGAAACAGATATTAATAAGACAGTAGTCCAGACTTCATATAAGCAGTCTGCTTTTTAATTTAGGGACCTATACCTATGAAAGAAATGGTAGATATTTAGAGCACAGCTTTCTCAACAAAAGAACAGCTTTTGCTGAGAAGAAATACTCTACAAAAAACCCAGCATGTATCAAACACATCTGATGGAGGTTTCTTAGAGCTGTTTGCAGTGAGCTTGACACATCTCTGTGTGCCACAGCAGTTGAATTACAAGAGTGTTTGGGTATGTCAAGATTCTGCTCAGCTGCAGAGTGGCATTTTTTAGATAGAAGCTTACTAATGAGAGCAGTATCTGAACACACTGTGGAACCTTTGAACGATGCTGCAGGCCCCTGGAGCTAAGAAAAAATAGCTGGCTTATAGGAAATTTTCAGTATACCAGTGGAAACTAACACTCAGAATCACACAGAATATGGTGAGTTGAAAGGGACCCATCAGGATCATCAAGTCCAGCTCCTGTCCCTACACAGCACTATCCCCAAGAGGCAGACCTGGTATCTGAGAACATTGTCCAAATGCTTCTTGATCTCTCTCAGGCTGATCCTGTGAGCACTTCCCTGGGGAGCCTGTCCCTGTGCCCAAACACCCTCTGGGTGAAAAATCCTTTTCTAATATCGAACCTAAACCTCTCTAACACAACTTCAGGCCATTCTCTCAGGTCCTGTCACTTGGTCACCTCAGAGCAGAGATCAGCACCTGCCCTTCCTCTTCTGCTCGTGAGGGGAAGAACTGCAATGGTTGGTTAGAGAGACTTGTTCATTGATATAGTAGAGAGGTGACTTGCAAATACTATTTTCTTCATTTTTGTGGTGCACAATTCCAAAGCAATGGAATTTTCTAAGAGACGAGAAGAAACACATCTGTTTTCAAGCAATACTGCAAAGAAGATTCCATTAATATTTGTGTAATTTTTATATTTCATAATGATGAAGAGCATGATAGAGAATGAAACTCTTCCCCCACTAGGTAAGCATGGAGTGGTTAGCAGTAAATAGGAATAATGAGTATAAAACTCTGGGATGAAGAGGTATTTCTATATTTAAAAGGAAGAGAGTGGATGTTCGTACAACTGAATATTCTATTATAAATTTGGTGTTCTGTTACTAGCAGTGTGTGACAACATAAATTTTCAGCTGTGCAACATAATTGCATACATTTCACTGAACAAAATCCACTAGGAATCTACTCCATAAAAAACAACAATATCTTTTCTAATTTTAGTCCTTATCCAGCAGTCACTCACAAAGCCACACTCAAGAACAAATCAAGCAGTTTTAGAGGAGATGGAGGAAAGACCAGAAGATTGACTTTTCTAGATCTGATTGATGATTAAATATAGTCAACCACAATTAAGAAGCTAAATGGCAAATATTTTCCCCACTTTTTTTTTCTTGGCACTGAAGAAAGAAAGTTGCAGTTTTTTAACCCTAATCTCTAGAAGCAGAGGCACTGAGAGTTACACCCTCTGTTCTGCTTTTTTTTAATTCCTCTAATATGCATTTTATCATCTAGCGCTAAATGTCTCATTTCCTAGGTCTGACTCCCACTTTATTCTTTGGCCAAAAAAATGTTCAAATAATACTTTTGGTCCTGAAAAGGTAAGATATGATATTCTAACTATGTAGACTTCAAAGCCTTCGAGCCCTTTATTCCACAGAGAACATTCCTCTTGCTACAGAAGGCCACCAGACTCTGCACAGCTCCACCAAATGAGAGCCAAAAATCCCTCACATGCCTCAGCTAGAGGTCAGAGGAGATTGCATCAGCTGCACAAAGGCAATGACTCATAAAGGAGCAGTAAACTGAAGGACACATGTACCTTAATGACTTCAAAGACTCTTTTACGGGTAATGATGCTTTCTACTTTTTATTCAGGAGTGTCGTGTCTCCCATCCACCCTTAAAAAAAATGTGTTCTAACCTATCCTACACAGCTGGATATTAGCACAGGGAGGAAATATCAAGGTCTTGCCTCTACTGGAAGACTAACAACTTATAATTTCCTTCTCTTTTTAAATTCACATGCAAGGAAAACTTGTACATCCAGATTTGAAAATTGTTGATTTTACAGCATTCTATTTTCTGTATATCTTCATTCATATTACATTTTTATGGCATGAATGACCTCATCAATATGTGCCTTTCTGCATCATCTATCTCTAGCCTAAATATTTGCTTAAGGAGAAAAACTTCATGTTAACTTAGACTTAAGATCTTTTCAGAGACTATGTAATTAATTTTCTAAGTAATTCCTGGTTTCTCCTCTCACTACTGCTAAAATTTCCATCACTCTTTCAAAATGCCTTGATCTGGAGGCTGGCTGTGAAGTTGTCATTTTCCAGTGGCTTTTAGTTCAATAGGAGTTAAGGTCACTTAGGTTTGTGTAGAAAAGCTGCAGTGTAGTAAAAGCACCAGGAAGGTTTGTTAAGATCTTCCTTTACTCACATCAAGGAAAAAGGCAAATTTTTATGGAAAAGAAAAGAAATGGAATCCAAAAAATAAGAATAAATACCGTCTCCTTCCAATTAAATGTTCATTTTTCTCATGATTTCAGAGGATACTGTTTGGTTTTTGTTTTCTTTTCTCTTCTTTGTGGAGTGGAAGCTGACATGCTTAGACAGTTTACAATTAGCAACCAAATGCTGCAATTTCTCATCCCAGATTTGCTGAGAACTCTACAGCTCTCTTAGCTAAAGAGACCACAAAGTAGCAGTGGAAGAATGTTAAAACATATGTTTTTCTTCCTCTGTATTCAGGCACCTAGAAGTAGTAGTAGAATATTTTCAAATGTTTTTCTCAGTGTTTGGAGTTTTCTATTTCGCTGACACAAAATGAGAGAATGCTACTCAGAAATGTGGAAATCTTTTAAAGAATAGACTTGGTCTTTTCATTTCTACCTGAAAATTATGGTCAGGCTGTTTCCTGCTGCCTTCAGAGTCTGATTCCTTCAATACATTTCTGGAAAGAAACAAACAGTAGCATATATCCAAAATAAAGGCTTGTTGCAATTAAATGATTCTGACTAACATTGGTATCAAAATCCTAAAGCCAAAAATCACCTTCTTCCCCTTAACATTTGTAACTCTCACATTAGAGTTTTGAATTTACTGCAGAATTTCAGTAAATAACATGGTTATACTAATTGAAATTGCTTTGTAGCAATAATCCCAAAAGCTCAGGTAGACTTCAATACAGGTAGACTTCAAAATTATGTATTTTGGAATACTACTGGATGCAGTACCACCAATAGTAAGGTAGAATAATTCTAGATGCACTCTCTGAGGACCTTAAAATCTGAAAGGAAATAACAGGAGACAGCTCTGGAAAGAGAATTAAATTTGGGAAAGCAATGCTGACAATATTTGAATGCTTTTGTTAGGGTTTACATCACATGGACAATGTTCACTTGCCCTTTCCCCTGTGGCTGATAAGCTGCCAAACCGTACAGGCTTTGCTCTAATTCTTAGTTCCTTTATGATACACACTAACAATCTAGTAATAAATCACAACTGACGCAGCCACTGTACTAGAAATAGAAATTACATGAGAAAGAGGAAAATATAGTATTTTTGGGCAAGTACTCAAAATCTAAATGGGGTAACTAAGCACTATTTTAAAAACCTCCTCCCCAGAGGAATGTGTTTTGTGGATGGCAGGGAGTAAACAGAAAAAAAGGGCAGATACACACATTCAACTCACAACTGCAATTACAATTACTACTTTACATTACAGAAAAAAACAGTGCTGATTTTTTTTATTCCCAGAACAATTAATTTCTTTTTATAAATTCTCAAAACACGACTTTGAATATATTTGACCTAAATTTTCAAACTCTGCAGACTGACAGATAAAGGACAGTAGGCTAACTTACCAAGAATATTCATTACAAGATTGTGAACTGTGCTCCTCTGCACACCCAGCTTGTGAAGTGTTCAAACAGAATGTCTGTGCTTCCCCCTAAGCAGTCCAGCCTCATCTATTTTGCCCCATGGTTACTGTCTGTGTACCTGCTGCAGGAGGGTAGTTCCTACTGATCTAGCATCAGGTACTGAAGCTCCAAAGAGAGATCACAGCACTTTTTGCTGACACCTGATAGCTGAGGGGTTTCATAATTTTAACAGCAGCAGAAAAAAGAGTATGCTGGACCTGAGATATGAGAAGCATTGGAAAACATCATCACCTTACTTGGAACCTTCGGGTTATGGTTTTTTTTTCCCTCATTTGACTTCAGATCCTTAGAGAATGGTAAGGGCACTTGTGATCTGTTAACATTGTCATAGATGTATACCTGAATACCTCAGCTCTGCCTGCACACATCTGTGAATGGAGCCACTGCTCATAAATCAGCTGTGCTGACTGTAATAAGCATAAACTAGGTCAAGCTAAAAACACCCACAGAAAGAAAAAAACAACAATAGCAAGTAAAAGACATTTCATAATCTCTTGCCTTAGAAGAAAATAATTTGGGTGATTAATTTTAAGAGAAAGGTTGACATTTATTCACCATCTCTTTTTCTTTCTTTCTTTTTTTTTTTTGTTTTGGGCTGTTGATATTAGAGTCATAGAATCAATATGCTAGAAAAGATCTCAAAATCATCAAATCCAGCCTTTAGTAGAATGCCATCATGTTCACTCAGCCACATTGTGAAGTGCCACATCTACTCATTATTCAACATTTCCGGGCATGGTGACTACAGCGCTTCCCTGGACAACCTGTTCCAACACTCAATCACAGGATTACACAGAATCACAGAATAAGCTGAGTTGGAAGGGACCCATCAGGGTCATCAAGTCCAACTCTGGCCTGTACAGGACATCCCAAGAGTCACCCCATGTGCCTGAGTGCATTGTCCAAAGGCTGCTTGCACTCTGTCAGGCTGGTGCTGTGAACACTTCCCTTGGGAGCCTGTTCCAGTGCCCAAACACCCTCTGGATGAGGAACCCTTTTCTAACATTCAGCATAAACCTCCCCTGACACAATTTCAGACCATTCTCTGTCACTGATTCAGAGACCATTCAGACCTGTCACTGGTCACTACAGAGCAGAGATCAGTGCCTGCTTCTCCTCTTCCTCTCACAAAGTTGTAACTGCAATGAGGTCTTCTCCAGGCTGAGAAAAACAAGTGACTTCAGCAGCTCCTCACACAGATTCCCCTTTTAACCACTGTTTCAGTGAAGAAATTTTTTTTAGTTCCCAACATGAACCTCCCCTGGCACAACTTGAAGCTGCTTCCCCTTGTCCTCTCACTTGTTATTCAAGAGAACGAAAACAATCCTCACCTTACCACAATCTCTTTTCAAGTGCTTTAGAAACTTACTGCTTCTAAAATGAGTATTAAATATTTCAATATTTGCTTCATGTATTGGCATGTATATAAAGGATCTTACACACTTCATGGGAACTTTTATGGAGATAAGTACTGTAAATGCACTGAGATGTCTGACTTCAAGATAAACACAGTATTTTAATTCAGGTAAGGAACTAAAAAGGTTAGCATGTATCTAGTACTCAGTTCCAGTTTCTGTTCCACAGGTAGGTCTGCTCATGGGTATCTTCACAATTTGGGCATTCTTGTTCCATCCTCACAAGAGGAAGAATTTTCTGGACTGTAAAATTCCTGCAGACCATACAGCATCAGTGCAGTGAAACAAAAGAAAGCACAGCCATAAATAGGGGGCAAGGAAGGTTCAGTCCCACCCCACATAAATGAGAGCAGGACTCAGCACAGCTTGCCCTCTGTCCCAGTGACTGGTGCTGGCAGGAGGTTAATGGGAACCACCTGAGCCCTTTCCCAGCCCTTTTGGGCTTTTCCCAACTGTTTGCAGGTTGTGGGGCAGTCTCTGCCTGGGAGGTTGCACCTGTCCCTGGAGTACAAGAAAGAAGCTTTCACTCTGTTCCCAGAGACCTTGAAATTAAGTGTTTTCCTTCCCTGTCAGCCATGAATGGTTTCACTCCCCCTCAAACCACTGGCCAGGCTGTTTCTCCAGGAGCACTGTGTGTTTTATTCCAGGCTGGCAGCCCTGCATGGGGAGCTCTGCTGAAGCAGTGTGGCAGAGCAGTGTCTCTGATATGGTCATGCTGCCCAGTTTTCCTGGCAGACAGGACTCACCTAACACAGCAGTGAGCCTGCAAAGTGCCTGTAGGACAGCAGGGAAAATAACCTTTTCCTTCCCAGACAGGTTTCCTCTGGCTGGTGTTGTTCCATGCTTCCAGGCATTTACTGTGTAGTACAGGTTGTCTCAGTGTAACCACAAAACTCCTCTACTGTTTATAATTTTTACTAGCTCAGAAGGGCTTTATAAGTCTGAACACTTATATTTCATTAGTATTTGTGGTATTTCATTAATATTTGTGGTATTACATTTTGCAGAAATGGCCAATACATGTTATCCTACACTCTTTTGTCTAACAAGCTACTGCTGTTTCATTCTTTTTATAGAAAATCTGTGGAAAACTCTGTAGAAAGAAAAGCAGTTTAAACTAACTCCTTGTGGAGCTGAGCTTTAACTCTGCCTTCTCATGGATCCTTTATCAAACTCATATGATACTTGCAGATACACAGAAGTACCACACCACCTCTCAAACAAAGTCTTCCTTTTCCTTTCATCCACACTTAAAGACACTTTTATGAATACATGGATACCCTTCTGGTGTTTCTCAATCAAATGCTAAACAGGTGAGCTGAACCCTCTTACTATTAGCTCCAAATAGCAAGAGACCTAGGTTTTGTAAAGAAAAAAGAAAAAAAAGAAGCCAAATACCACTCCTTTTAAAGGAGCCTGAAAGGCTCCTTTTATGAACAGATTGAATATGTTCCATTATCTGCCACTTTTGAACTTCAGAAAACTAATAACAATGGATTCTGCATAAGCCTCCCCACTATAGTAATAGAAACAAAACTTCAAAACTTCTCCACGAGCCCAGTTCTGAGCTCTGGTGGCTGCTGGCAGCATCTCTTGTCACCAGCAGTTGGTCTATCCACACACAAGCTGTCCCAAAGATGAGGCCTTATACTAAGAGGCAAAAGACAAAAGAAAAAAATTCCCTAACTCTCATATGAGAGGGGGATGCACAGGGTCAGGCTCAGAACATTATACACCCGAAACATGTGAACCAACAAAAGCCCAACCGTGAGTCATTCCCGTTTTGCATCATCTTGCTTTCAAATTGCTCCCCGTGGAATTTAACAGACATAATAGAAAATAATAGAATTGAAAAATGGGAACTATTTCCACATAGTGGGTTTTTCCCACAGTGGATACAGTTTGAATTGCTAATTCACTGCCAGATGTGCAACCATAGACTCTATGACAACAGTCCTCTTCCTACAGTACTTGATTATTTCTTATTGTGACTCATTGAGTAGGTTATAGGATTATATCTAGCCCAGGTTGGAGGCTTTCAATTTTTGTATTTAATTAAAGAATGCTCAGAAATGGGTAAATTCAAACTTATGTGGCATAGTATTTTAAATAATTTAGAAAGGTAACCTTCTAAGAGAAACTTTATTTATGAAAACATTAAAGGTGAACTACTGTCTCAAATAAGGCCTGTGGGAATTCTTCATTGTTTTCACATTCTCCAGAGATTTTCCTTTCTATTAATAAAAAAAGTCTACCAGCAGTTTTTAGCAACTCTGCCATTAGTTCTTAATGCAATTCCACCTCAGTCCCAAAAGATAAACCTTATTCTACAATATAATGACAGATAATACAGAAAGAACATGCAGGAAAATTCTTAGTAGGTAATATAGCACTTACATAAATTGCTAACCCCTCCCCCACCAACCTCAGCCAAAACAGAAAAACTTGTCCAAAAAAAGTACAAGAACTGGAAACGGTAGGGAAATTAATGATCAAAATTCCAGTGTGAGAAAAACTGCAGCATCTTATGATCTATGTTATTGTACTTGAAAGCTATCTTATCATATCTGAAATAAGAATACAGCATGTGCAAATAGGTATTTTACCACTTTTAGTATCAGCAAAGTTAATGATTTCCAAAAAGCCTAAAAGCCATTCATTAATGAGAAGAACAGCTTGGGATTCAGGGAAAATCCAGGCCAAGTGCTGGCCGTGTGGTCATCTTTGGTCCACACCAGAGATGCTAACCCTGCACAAGGGTAGATGTGAGCTGAGCTGCACATGTGCTCTCGTGCCAGAGATGGTTTCCTTTGGCAATGCACACACACACCCCTTGCTCGTCTAGAAGGTTTTTCTATAAGTAATGGGCTGCTTACATCTTTCAAGCCTATCTTTATTTAAAAATCAACACTGATTTTCAGTTGGTGACCATGTATCTCTTCTTTTTAGAGGAAGAAAAATGTATTTTAATGAAAGGTGATTTTACATAAGCTTGATGTACATTTGGCTCCTCTGGTGGGAAGCAACCAAAGTCTGTAAAGTCTTATAAGAGTTACTACTCCTTCTCCTCTATGAAGATGAAGAACTACAAACATATAGAAATATTACAGTAAAACACCTGATTGTTGTTAGTCTCTGTCACACAGTAATATTTTCCAAAATGTATAATGGAGTTTTGGAGTTTTTTATCTTTCTGTCTACTTCTTCTGGAGTAGTAGAACAGATTTTGAACATAACAGCACCTGCTGAAACGTCTGGATAGATCCAAATAGATGTTTTGATTGCTTGTACTCCTTGTTCAATGTCTTTTGTTTTAAACTTATTGTCATAGTTTATATTCTCAAGCATAAACGCAAGACCTTGTGACTGAAATTAAGGTGATGGCAAGAGGTTTCTGTGCTACACACAAAAGTGAACATTAATGCCTCTTTCAAAAGGCTTTTTGAAGTGTCCCCTGAAACCCAGCAACAAATCCGACTGAGTAAAAGACAATCAAGTCTCACACCCCTGCAAAGGGAACTCCCCAATGAAGGGCTGACACCCCTGTCCCTGCCTTTCCATCTGTCAACGCTGACCCGGGAGCCTCCAAGAGCCACAGCCCAGATCCCCTGTTCCAGCCCCAGCAGGGCCAAAGAACATGAGAGCTAAGCTCTCGATGACACTGAAAGATGCAGCACTGGAGACTTGCTGTCCACCACAGCTAGCACCTGAACTCACTGTTCCTGTGGTACTTCTCAGCAGGCAGCTTTGAACCTGCTGCCTGAGACAAGGACATTTCTTCTTCCTTCCTCAGAGCCCTTGCCTTGAGACCTCGATAAGATGAGGGACCACTGTGGCCTTACTGGCACTAGCTTGGAGGTGAAGAATTTAGGAATATTGGGGCTTTTGGACCACTTCCTTTCCCAACATACTTGAAGTCCAGTACCTCCTATGAGCTACTAAAACTCAACAGGAACCCATTTTTTCAGAGCAATCAAATCTTTTGTAGCAGCGCTCTCTGTTTCAACTTCCTATGATTCCTCAACACATTTTCCCTGAGGAATTTCAGAAGCTTTACAAAAGGAAGTTAGTGCCAATATTCCTTCTTGAGTAATTCCTCCATGAGAACATAAATTTGTATTTCCTAGTGGGTTGAAGGCATTTACAGTGTCACTTTATGCACTGTGAAATAAAGCTCTAATATTCTCCTAGGAAAAGGCAGTAAGGCATTCCGAAGTCCCATGTGTTAGGGACATGTTAAGCTAAAAACACATTAAATGTCTATCATAATTACTGATGAAAGCTGTCCAGGACAACCAGTCTTGTTAGGCTACCATTGGATTTTAAATGCAGCTCTATTTTTTAACATCTGGAGTCAACCTGTGCTCAGATTGCTAATCAGGATCATCCCAGCACCTCTGAGGAGCCTTGCTAGTCCACACACTTGATTTAAGACACTAAGGTGAAACACTGCCTAAAGAAGAGCTCAAGACTGATGTGACGTTTACTCCTGGGCTACTGTCAGACTAAAAACACTCCTCCTGTTCCATATAGTTTGCATTAAGCCATTTGTCAAAATTCTTCAAGGAAACTACTCTTCATCTGGTTTCTCTAGAAGTTGCACCACTTGAAACTAGATTAAACTTGTACAATTTTCTCATATGGTCTTCAAATCTGTATTTGTCCATTCCAGTAGGACTCACATCTGTTATTTGACACTAAGTACAAATTATGTCATGCTACCTGCCAGCTCCATGAAGGGCACTGCCAGTCTGCTCTGGCCATGCATTTCCAGCAGTACACTACAGACCTGCATTGCCATTCTTTATGTCTACACACACTCTTCATCTTCATTAATTGTCCTCTTTAATCCACAGAAATTATGTTCTGCACACATATTTTTTCTTCAGCGAAGTTATTTTAAAGGATATCTTTTTGTGATAGTTTTACATAGGCATTAGTCACCCAGCACTGCAGATGAATACAGACAAGAGCAGGCAGACAGCTGACCTGCCCACGCTCTTCTGATAATGCCTCTGAGTGCCTACCTGTATCAGTCTGGTTCATGCTCTGGTTAGCTCACCAAATTCCCTCTTGGCCAGCTCACTTCATATTTTCCATGCTCTATCTCTTCCTTTCTGATGGCTAACCTTAAGCTGTAATTACTGTATTTAAAGAATTCCCCCTTGTTCATGACATCTACAATTCTTTACCTTACTCACTTTCTTTTTAAGCATAAACATGTATTTACAGGGACATTTTTTACTGCATTTGAGTATTTATGTATCTTTTTAAGGATTTAAATTATATTACTTTTGTTGTTCTGTTGTCTTTTTAAAAGTTTCACCCCCAAAAATTCCTTTTTGTGGTTTAGTGTCATGATGTTAAGTTTCAATACAACTGTTTCTGTGAGAATGCTTTTTATAAGATAATATGAGAGAAATGAAGCTGTCTATGAAAATAATAATTAAAAAAATATTCTGAGCACTGTAGCAGATGATGTTCTTCAAATTCCTTTTCTGACATGGGTTAACTTAAGCTACGTCGTGAAAACTGAAAAGCAATATGTGACAGGGAGAATTTCATACCTTGCCAGAAAATGTTAGACTCATGATTTTTCATTTTTACAAGTTAACATTCTGAAGATTAAAAAAACCAACAATGATAATAAAACAAGTTAATGGAGTGTTACACAAGCTCTGGTACTTTCTGTGATATATGACTTTTTAGAAAAGCACCATCCAACACAAAATTCCCTCACCCAGAAAGTGGGAATCAAACCAGTGGCTCCCAGTCCTTCACAACCAGTTGAAATTTCAGAAGCCCAGCCCTTTGGCAAAGACAAAGTCAGGGGTCAGCTTCATGAAGGATTCACTGTGCATTGCTCTGTAAAAAATTCTGAAGGATAATGCTCCCTCAGTCAGGTGAGTTGCCTGAAGCAGTTTCATTGTGGCAGTACAGAGCTTGAGGGCAAGGAGAACAGGAAACCAGGAGAGTGATGCCATTCCAAAACATCCACTTACAATGTGCAGTGCACAAGCAAGCCTAGGCTGCATTCAGAGAAACATTCCCACACTTATGTCCATAGCTGTCTATGGAACTGGACAAAAGACTCATTGAGCAATGACAAAGAAAAAAAGAAAAACTGAAAAAAACCTACAACGGAATATTCTCGCTAATATGGCCTGTACTACACGTAAGATCAGCACAAACCGTTTCTGCAGATCAGCTGCAGTGATTATTTTCCAACTGGCAAGGAGATGTTCTCTGCCTTCTTTTCTCTCTCCCCCATCTCTTAATGCTTTCTCTATTGTCATGGCAAATTTCTAAATCTGCTTGCATTCTGCAGTTAGGTAACACCGGATTTTGAAACTCTGTCTTTCTAAGTACATATATATATATATAATCCTGATCACCAGGCAAAATTTGTTATTAAGTGATGAGACAAAAGTATCTGAAATTCTAGCAATTTGGCTAGTGAGGAAGAAGAACCAATGCCCAGGCGACAAGGTGAAAAGTAGCACCATTAGGCGGATGATACTAAGGTCAGAAAATTTCACCAGAGCCATGATTTTATTTTCCCTTGTCTATTTTCAAATCCCTCTTTACTGTTAGGGTAAATACACAAACACTGAAGAATGAGAGGTTACCCTACATAGTGTACAATTAGTATGTTACATGCTGTAATAGTTATTTTCCAAATATTTCAATGTTAGTTTGGGCAAGGAGAGGAAATGAGCAGTGCCAATCCAGTCTTTCAGGATTCCATGGACAGACAGCAGTGCAAGAGAAAATGAGGGGATCAGCCATTTGGGGAATCCTCTGCAGTCAATGGTCTATAAACTGTTGTTGTCTTGACAGTAATGAAAACAAGGCAGGGAAGGTACAGATCTTCGGGCTACATGTGGTGACTAATAAATCAGATGTTGTGGAGTCTGGTTTACTGCAGGAAGGTGAATTTAATGAAAACTTGTGCCTGGCAGGAGGTTCTGCAGCTCATGAACAGACTATAGGGAAAATCCACTTCTGAAGAAATGACACAAAAAGCCATTATCCAGTCTCGGCAAATTGACTCTAAAGTGACAATTGATGCATTTTGGCATAAAGGGTGGAGAAAAATAAGTAAGGGTACCTCTGGGTCCTAGGATTTTCAGGAGAATTGCTTCTACATCCTAAATTTATACATTTACACTTTAGAGACAAGGTAAAACTAATTAACAACAAAGCAGGCTCATTGTGCCCAATTTAGGGCGTTTGGAAGTTTCTTAATGTTACATTTTGTGAGCTGAGTTTATTTACTTTCAGAATCAAATACAGTGTTGTCTTACTGCAATAACTTGTTTCTTGTTTTGTCTGTTTTGAAGAAAACTTGATTTTGAAATTGTGAAAATGAACTCTACTGTACCTCCATACCTGAGGGTATCAGACCAAGATGATGGAAATAGTTAATAACCTCAGTTGGACAGACCTCCATTCACCATCCCACTTCTCAAAAAGCAAGTTTGTTCTCGCCCCTGCCTCATGAAAAACACCCTAAAACTTAGAAGAAAAAGAAGTTTAGCTTATTTGTCCACAGTGTGGAAAAAAAAAAAAAAGTTAAAACAAAGAAAGGCAAAAAAAGAGAAAATAGAAAAAAAATTAAAAACTAGAATTTTCCAATTTTTTTTGCATACAAGATAGCATTGCAGATAAACATCATCCTGGCAAAAGCCAACAGTAGTTTTAGTTTCAGCAACTAAAAACTTCATTAGAACAACAGGTACATGTAACTTGTTCTGTTACTTTGTGTCAGTAAAATTATCTTGTTCATGGGTAATGGCTAATGACTTTATATTCAAATTCAAGAGAAAAAAAATAAAAATCCATAGAAAGAGTGATGAAATCCCTGAGCGAAACTTCCATTTTGTTAGGTAAAGTTCTCCAAAAATAGTGGTTTTCCTTTGCAAAATAGTGAGAACTTGCCTTGATATCTCTGAGCAGAAGTCACACCTGAAGCTTCTGCTTCCTAGTCAAAAGATTTCTCCCACCCCATTCACATCTGTGTGGAAAAGACAGACTGTCCTGCTCTGTACTGCTGTGATTGGGGCACTTCTGTGAGGAAGGCAGACAGAAAGTGAACTCATGTCTACCACATCGTACCTGTAGTTTCACAAGCTGCTGAATTCTAGAACCATTTTACTTTGTATTCATAAAAAAACAAAGAAAACAGAATTTTATGCCGAATTTTCATTTCAGGTCAAATAGAATATTTGCTCAAGTATTGTCCTAAGTAGATGTCCTTTATATTTTGTCTGGGGGCTTTTTTTGCTTTTAAAGTATGAACAAAGAAAATAAACTTTCAGATTCAAGTTAAAATTTTATCTCTTTTTTCCGAAGCTGAAGAGATAAAGAGCAACTTGCTTTTTGGGAAGGGGGATGGTGAAAGGAGGGTCCAAGCAGGTGAATTTGCTGCTTTCACAACTCTGATCACCTGATTCTTGTGCTGAATTTTGTCATACCTGTTGACCGAGGTGTGCAGGACCCTGAGAGGGAGGGTTCCTGCAGCTCTGTTGGGTGGGAAGGCCACCTCTTCAGATGGGACAGCTCTGGGACACTTGGCCCTTTACACCACATGTATGGAGGGGCCAAAGCTCCTGCACCATCACACACTTGAGACATGCTGAACCAATAGACCTCAGCAGAGGCAGGAGCCCAAACCCCACACAATGCCAGGGCTGGGGTTGGGCTCCAGACACAGCAGTAATACACGGGACAGGTGTACTGCAGGATCTTCAAAATATCCTCAAATGTACAGTTGGAACTCACAGGTTACCAGCTAAAGTATAAACACACCGTATCCTGGCCTGGGCAGAAGAATTGATGTGAATTATTTCTGTCCTGTGTTGCTCATTCCCACCCACATGCCTTAGGTTGCTTCTCCCTGGGATGTGTTAATATGACCTTTTGCATTTTTATGAAATTTACAGTAAGCCAGATCACTAAAAATCTGTATTAAAATCAATCCTTTGGAGAAAAGGTAAAGATATTTTCAGGAAAAACCCTAGAAGTACATATATCTAAGGCACAAGAGAAGCTCCTCCCTAGACAGAATCAAACAAATTATGGCATTCTTTTTGACACAGAGACCACTTATGTTGCCAGAAGTTACTTGCCCAATTAAAATAATACAGGTTTCAAAACACTGCTGTTACAGAATAGTCATATAACTAATTTCACAGATTGCTTTGCTTATGCAAAAAACTTTTTAGGTTTCAATCAAACTGTAGTAATACAGTAATCTTCAATATTGCTGTTCAAACGTCCCAATAATGCACTAACCAGAAAATCTTTCTCAAGTTTTCACCTTCTGATTTAGAGAAGTACACTTCTGACCCTGCAATTAACTGAGTAACGAGCAAAGACTGAACCACAAAACTGGTACTGATACAACCCCCAAAAATAGATTATCAGCAACAAAATAAATACAAGGAGAAGTCTGAAAAATACTGATTTTAGCACAGGATATCCCAAGCCCTGCTTGACAGTCTAGGATGCAGGAACAAGATTATGTTTTGGGGAGAGCTAAAGGAAAAAGAAAAAATAATTTAAAAAAAAAATAAACCCATAAACTTTTACCAATAGTTCTGCATTTCAAGGTGAACATAATAAAGTGCTACAGAGGATGTACAGCCCAAAAAAGAGGAAGGTTTTTTCACCCTGACCACAACAATTACCAGCAATGCCTCTCTCGGTCCCAAATAAAGAGAGGAAAAACAAGACCCGATTCAAAACTGACCGCGGGAAAACCGGAATCTCAACCTGTGTCTCATCCCATAAACAGGACCCTTCCTTAGCTAAAAGTGGAAACTCAGGGCTGGCAAGGCGAAGCGTCACGCCCTTCTCTGCTCCTCGCTGCCTGGGGTCCCGTCCGCCACGGGGCTGCAGAGCAGCGCCCCAGGGAGCGGCAGGGCTGTCCCCCAACACCGCACGGCTGTCCCCCCACA
>VZTB01013333.1:386494-408473 GCA_013397245.1 Thryothorus ludovicianus
GCCGCCGCGGCTGCTCCGTGCGGGCACCGAGCCGCAGGTGCGGGACGGCAGCGCCCCGACACCCCCGGGCCCCTCCGCAGCAATGCTGGGCCGGGGCAGCGCCCCGGGGATCGCAGGGACCCCCGGCTGCCGCCGGTCCCGAGAGCCGCGATCGCAGCGAAACTTTACAGGAATACAACCAGCCCGTGCGGAATTCGTCCTGTGAAATGAACACCGAAACTAGGGGGAATGACTGCACAGAATTCCCGTGCTTCGAATCAGAGCTTTAAAAGCAAGAAATTCATTTAATCAGCCCTGACGCTTTACCAGTTGTAGAGATACCAGGCACGTACTTTTTATAGGAGGCATTTGGAGATTAGGTTGAGAGGAATAATGCATGTATAAATTGAGTTCCTGCTTTGTCACAGTTCCTCTAAAATCTCTTTTCCCTTTCAAATGCCGTGGATTAGCACTGTTCTCTGGCAGGGAAACAGTGGGGAGAGCCCTTTGGCCGACAAAATAGGATATCAGCTTTCTTTTTGAAGTGAATCTCATGTATTTGACATCCTTCAGCAAGTGAATTTCCAAGGTCCAAGTCCCTCTCTGTCTGAGAGGAAAGAAAGGAAGTGGTATTTCTGCACGAGGTGAGGCAGAGTATGAGCCACACTTTTTACACTAAAGGAAGGTAGGAAGGAAAAGTAAAATGTAACTCTGAGTAAAGGGACCCAAATAGTAGGTGTTTGCAGTCTTATAAGAAAACATTTTCTAAACCAGATATGAAAGCCCAGCAGATTCTGGACTGATGAATCCTAACTGGCAGGGTTATCCCAATGCCCAGCAGGAGGATATCTGTAAGCAGAATTAGTATTAAATAGCTGCCTGATTGGCTGCTTCTGCAAAGGAGCTAAACTGGGAAAGAAGGAGATTAAACTATCCCCTCACCTCCAGACACCTCTGAGATCATAGCTGGTGTAGATTACCTGCTATGCCCATGCTGCTTGTCTCCCATTGTTTGCTTGGGTAGAGACAGGCCCTTTCTCCACGGCTGCTGTGTGTGTCTGCTCCCAAATCAAAAGCTTCTGAGCTGTCTTCACCTGCAGAATGACAGCGCTGTGTGATTCACTTTTTACACTTATTGCTTATCTATTTGTTATGTACCTGTATTCACAGACTTCAAGGGCTCCATTCATTTAACTTCTTGTTTTCTTCTCAGTGTGGTCAATGAGCTGCTCAACAGAATGCTACCTCTTAGAAGAGCATTTGTAGTTTGAAGAAAACTTCATTTTTGCCTGAGGTTGTGCAGCAGGAGGGGAGCATTTGAGTTTTCTCAGCCTGAACTCATCAGAAAAGCCCAGAAAAACTATTGGCTCTAGTAACCTCAAACAGAAAAAAGCCCCAAAATAATTCTAACTACAGGGGAGCAAAGGGATTTTTAATGAAGATTCAGCTCATCTGTAAGAATTCATTAAATATACTTGTTTTGTTTCTGTCTTATAAAATCAATCAAAAATAATAAAGATTTACCATATTACCAGACTGTTTTTAAAAAGTTATGTGGAATTTGTTAGCAAAGAGGCAGGGACCAGTAACTTTAAATACAAAATAAACCAAAACCAACAATAAAAAAAACAACCTTGAAAAACCTTAATGCTAACTAGAGGGAAAAAACAGTTACACAGGAAAAAATTTGACTCTGAAAAGTCATCCTTTTTTCTCTCTGTGTTCAGTTTACCTTATCAGCTTATTAACAGAGGAGAAATGAATCAGTTTTCTCCCACAGCTGTAGTAGATCTGCAGGGACCTTGGAGATGAAAACTGTTTTCTCTCACCTCAGCCTGTCACTTTCATCTCTTCTCTCAAAGAACCGTGCTACACTGCTTGAGCTTTCAAAGCAAGGTGTCAGGCAGGAACAGGGCAGACATGGTGCTTCCCCTTGAATTTTTCACTTTTACAACTGGTATTGAGACTGTATTTCAAATTACTTAACCTGCAGGCAGCTTGACAATTAGCTGATGCAGCTAATTGGGCATAAACTATTATTTGACTCTTTAAGATGCTGATGTAGCCACTCTGTCACACAGAGGCACCACCAAGGCTGCTCTGCTTGGGCATAGTCACAGATGTAAAGCAGATAATGTCTGCTTGCTTGGTTCTTTCAGTGACACAGCTTATACCTGACAAACAGGGCTTCTTACCACTTGTGTTTCAGTGTGTAAATCAATTTACAAGGTGGGGAAGGTCATAGAGTAAGTCTGCAGATTCTTTCAAATTAGCCCAAAAAAACCCCTGTATTCATGGCATTTGTAAGAGGACAGCCTCATCCTTTCACCTGGAAAACAAACCACTTAATATAATTGAAATTAAATGCTAGTACTAATAAACTTTGTATCAAAAGAAAAGAAATAAACATTCTCATCTCAAAGCAAATACTCCAGAATTATTAGTCATTATTATCGTCATCTGCATCTCATCAAAGTCTATTGCTGGGAATTACCAAGTTAGGAAATTAAAATACCCAGAGCAGATACCACCTGGCCCTATGCAGACAGCTTCCCTTGAAGAAAACCAGTTTTTCGAATGCCTACAGCATGGGATGCCTCCAGTTTGCCTCATTAAGGTTTGCAAGCCATTCCATGTATAAAACATTCTGAAATTGAGATTTAATGAGATTCATGTGCAATAGTAAAGACAAGAGCAAGATAAGTAAGACTCAGTGAGTTTTATATGTTCTTCTTACATTCAGCTATTTAACCTAAGGAAAAAATTCATAACACATTGAAAGCTACTGCCAGTATTCTTAAAAGACAAGATCTAGTTGCTACAAAAGTGCTGGTTTCCAAAATAAAATAAAATAAAATAAGTTTAGTTTAGTTTTGGTTGTTTCCATTACTCAGATGTCTAAAATTTCTGAATAACAAGAAGCCTGGTTGTTTGGGTTTTCTTTACCCACCTGACATCTAAGCACTCATTTTTGAAATTCAGGTGTATTTCTCTCTTCCTTAGTTGGTCTGCCTGTAAAAATCTCCTAGGTAATCTGAGGCTGAGTGAGCCTTTGTTGGCATTTAGGCTGTTTAGGCACCTTGCTGGTGTGTTCCCACCAGCTGGCAACTTCAACCACTTCCATGATCCAAGGGTTTTACAAACTCTTGGTGGCACACCAGGCAGGTTTTTCTGCGTCCATTTGGCTCCTCAGCCGTTCCTTTGTAGGTTTGTGCTGGGAGCAGATGATAGGATGGAGCAGCATCTCGTTATCTGGCAGGACCTGCAGTTGTAGCAATAGCACAGTGTTAAACATGAGAGCCAGCTCACTCACTCTCTCTGTTCAGCAGCTTGTAGAAACTGAGATGCACAGAAGGGGTTTCTGTGGACATTGCAGCTCTCTTTCACAGCATTTCCAGCAGCACCACTGAAGGATGCATTCAGAGCACAAGGAAATCTCTCTTGAGCAGCCTCCTATCTTCACAGATGGGAGAGGAGCTGAAGTCCCCAAAAGGCCAGTGTGAGGAGTGGGTTTGGTGACATGACCTAAGTCACCATCACCCCAGTGCTGACCTGGTCCATGCCATAGGCCACAACAGGTGGTTCATGGAGGAAATGAGGGTACCGAGGCAAACAAGGTGCTGAAGGATATAAGATACTGCTTTTTACTGACAGCATCTTTTGGATTTTTGGGGAGAGACTTTCAGAATTACTGCTTCCCAGCCTCACACATTGGTCCTCAAAACAGAGTGCCTGCATCTTCAAAAACTGTCTGCTTGAAGTTAATCTCAAGGGAGTTTTAAAGGCATGAATGTAAGCAAACTGGTTTCTGGAGTTGCTGAGCTCTTGGCAGAGCTAGCAGGCTAATAAATCCAACCTCTTTTTTATTATGCCTAATAATGTATTTTTGATTGGAGTGATATGCTAGGGCTGTAGCAGGACTGTAAGCAGGCTAGCTGCTGTGAGGCATCAAAGTGCAATTAACCTAGTCAAAAAACATCAGGCGGTGTACTCTTGGCAAGGTATGTGTGAAAAGAGATTCAAGGTAAAGAATTAGGTTGAAGAAATTATTAAGAAAATGTTCCCTCTCAAGTCCTAGCACATGCTAAGACTGCCCCACTTAAAAAGTCCTTTGAAAGGAGAAAGGTTGGAGTTTCAGTTTTCCTAAGCTCTGGCTAAGACTTGATGTGAAATCCTGGTTGATCTGAATAGTAACAGCTGCTAAGGAGCTATGAGTGGAAGTCGCAATATGTTTCCTAGAAACCAAAGGCTTGAGCTAAATGATGAGAGCAGAGCCAGAGAATAAGAAATACTAGCAACAATCTTGTTGAATGTTAGTGTTTTCTCAGTTGCTGGTATTTTCCAGCACTTGCTCAGTCGGATTAAATGCTGTTTAAAGCATCTGTGGTACGAGTTTATTGATATCTCTGTGCAGTTAATACAATAAAGGGACATAAGGGTATAAATGCAATACGAGTTCATTTAATTTCATTTACTAGCTATGACTGAAAATAATTGATGTCCTGCTTTCAGTATGAACCTGTATATTGTTTGCACTGAAGTCTAAAGCATGGCCCTTTCCAGAAAAGGAGTATTTCCTCAAGGCACGGTCTGGGGTCTGGCTAATCTTGGCTTGGCTTGTAGTCAAAGCCTGCAAGCCCTATCAGTGCTGAGCTCCCTGAGGTCGGCAGTGATTAGGAGCAGGTGGGTCTTTCAGGGTAAACTGTGCTAGTTCTGGGCAGGTAGGGCAGGTCCCTGATAGCCAGGGGCACCTGGAACGTGGGCACCTACCACATAAGCACTGGCTAGTGGGGTTCAGCTTCACCAGAGAAGCACAGAAGCTACTTAAATCTTTTGGGATTATTTCCTCAAGACTGTAAAGAACAAGCAATGTAGCATTAGCAAGGCACACCAAATATGCTAACAGTCTGCTTTTATGTGTGGTTTGATATTTTTGAATGTGGTAGGTAGAAGTGGAGGAGGCTGTGCAAGTGAAGAGGGGAGGAGATGGAGAGTGTTCTAGTTCCTACAGAGCTGCTCTTTTCAAATATATGCTGCTGTAGACTGTGATTTGAATGATCCTGAAGATCTTTGAGGCTTCTCAATAATTCTTCAGCCTGGAACTTCTGCTTTCATATTTCTCTCAATTTCTCTTTTAGGGAATTTCTTGGGAGAAAACTGTTGAAAATTTGTTGTTGTCCAGATGTTGCTTTATTGATGAAAACCAGAAATTTGCATAAAATCTTTGTCTAGGAGTCTTCCATCTCTGAAGACTAGATTTTAAAAATTGCCTCTTCAAAACAATTATTTTTCCTTTTTACTTTGCATATTATTTCTTAAAATGCCACAAAACCACATAATAATGGGAAAACAGCCATGGCTTGAAATGTCAGTGGATTTCTTTTTCTTGGAGGAAGGCTAACCAAGATTGAGAGAAGGAAAGAAAAATGTTTCTCAAACTATAAGTTTAACTTTATTTTTCTGTACTTTGATATCTTTTACCAAAAGATATCAATACTAGACATTAATACATGTATAAAAATTATTAAGGAAAATAATCCTGTACATATTCCATTACTAGATTATAATTATCAGGTCATCAGGGCTGGGAATGGGGATTGACTGGATTAGTATACGTGAGAATTTATTTGTGAACTATTTCCTTATTTTTGCACTCTACTGAAGCAGAGGACTCCCCACATATATGTGTGAAAATGTGTCCCTCAATTGAGTATCTAGAATAAAGAAGTAATGTTGTATTTTTACCAAAATCTTTTGTTTCTCCCTAAAGGAATTCTTTCTACATACAGAAGATAAACCATGTATCTGCTTCACATTTTCCTAAAATTATTCCTCTTCCTTTATTGTGAAATTATGCACCCAAAAATAGGCTGGTTTGATGCTGGTATGAGTAAGCCTGCTGATGCCATTCCATATGGAGAAAGCGTGTAGCATGTCTACGTTTGCACTCCTCATCAGTTCACTCCTCTTCTACAGATTTCCTGCATGGTTGTGAGAGCTTTAAGCCTGTCCATCCCCAGGTTTTTTCCCTGAATAACAGTAATGGTACTTCTCCCTACTCCTGGGAAGTTTGGGACCTGAGCACATTGCTGTTTGATAGAGTTTCTGATGGTGTTTGGATTCAGGTCTTGGAAGTAGCCCAGATACGTGTCCATCTATCCTTAGTGTTGCCCTGAATCAGGAAACTGTAAAGAAGTCAGTGATAAATTCATCCTAATTTTAATCTTTCTGCCAAGCCCTAGAGAAAGCCTTAATATGTGACCCAGTTTCTATTTCTGAAATATTATGGGTTTAATCCTCTTTTTAGTTCAGTTTTGCCTAATTCAAACTGGGGATTGGACACCGCTATCTAATGCAGTCCAGAAATATTGGTATAAAAGCAAAACCAGAAATATTTTCAAAAAGTAAAGAAATTAAAGGGGAAATCTAGAATTTGCTGCCATAATTTATTAATATATACTATCTCGTTTTATTATCCACTCTCCTGTGAGAATTTGGAATGCTTTAGATTTTAGCTTGCGCTGAATGACAGATTTCAGCAAAATATCTCACCTTGTGCTGAAAAGGTGAATGTCATAACCATTTCATAGATGCTGAAATTGAATTGCAGACTACTCAAATGCAGCAGAGCATTGTATAATATAACATCAAAGATACAGATGTCTTATTTTGGCATTACTCAAATGCTTTAAATGACTCATGGTTCAAATGGCTTATCCAAGTAGGATAATTAGGCAAATGGTGTATAGGGGATGGTTACCAACTGGGACCATTAGAGAAATCCATCTGAGTGCGTGTGGGGTAGCCCATCAAGGGCTACAAATGGTCATCTTGGAACTATTTCTCTTTTTAGAACATAATGAACACTGGCCAGAAAATTAAAAGTAGCACTTTACAGCAAAGAGTTACTATAATCAGTGCACTGGATTTTTCTCCACCTATTTCTTCTACATTCTTTAATATAAACCAGAATACCGAGATACAAAGTGGTCTCCAGCAAGGCCTTGTGGATACAAATCCAGTTTATTGCCTTAGTATGGGATTTCAGAGAGTGTATTTGTTTCTTCATACAGTATCCAAATAATAATAATAATATCCTCTATTCGGAAATGTGATTCCTTGTATGTGCAATGAGTCATGCTAAGAGGATTTCTTATTTTTCCTCTCCCACCTCTTCCTGAGATAATTGGTCTCTCTGGTGTTAACTGGTGTTTCACCAGACTATGCAAACATGTGAATAACCAGAGGCTTTTATTGAAAGACAAAAATACTTATATATTCTGAAAAAAGCTTGGTGCATGTATTTAAGTGATTTGAAAAATTAGTGTCCTGGTAAGATGTGTGTGGTTTGAAAACATTTTAGAAACTCGCAGAATAACTGTGGGACTATTGTTTCCCTACTGTGTGCATTATCTATTAGATTTCCTTGTCTCTAATAGAATCATACTCATTTTCATCTTTGAAGAAATGCAATGTTCTCCAATGAGATTATTTTATATCAAATCATTAAAATTACCATACTGCCAGGTTAAAATAAACAGATGCTTATCTAGCCCAATGGTGCCATTGTTCATTGTTTCTTGGTGTTTTCATAATGTGATTTTCAGAAATCACAAACATCATGGGATTCATCCCAGGAGATGTTCAAGTGAAAGCAGATTATCTGTAAAATATTCCCCTTTAGAAATCATATCTCCCATGCGATTGCCATTTAAGCAATTTTAAATATTCTACTCATTCTGTTTCATCCTTTTCTATCAGAATTCTTCCACTTAAGGAAAAATATTTCCATTAATTTGATGGAGAAGGAATTAGTGGGGTAAGCCAGTAGCTAACACTGACTGCATTGTTGTAGTAAATCCTCTGCAGTTCCATTTCAGTTCTGCTACTGCCCACACCCCTCTGTGTGCATATAGAATATGAAACTGAAGAGCTGTCTCTGCTCAGAGGTGTGGAGGGTCCTTCTGACCCCCTTTACCATGCTAGTAAACAAGCAGTGCCAAAGGGAGACGGCAACATCTCCTTCCTGTGCTGTTCTCATTGCCTGCATTTTCTTTACAACCCATGTAAAGTCTGTTACTGATTCAGTAAAGGACACAGATGTTTCTGTGTGGTTGAATTTTCTTTGGAAACATCCTATGGGTCCAGTGTGATTTCCTTTTGATTGCTTCTTGCCTGTCCAGCAACAAGTATGTTTTTTAACTTCCCCTGTAAGAAGAGTGGCATCAAGGGATGGCATTTCCATAGTCAAGCCACTTCAGAAGCAGCAATTAACAATCAGAAGACACTGAGATAGGTAAATATTGTTATCTCAGTTTTTCAGCTGGTGAAATTGAAATAAAGAGGTCAAGGTCAACGTCTTCCAATTTAAAATTTATGGTTGGACTTCAACAGCTAAATTAATGACATGAATTGCAAACTTTTGAAGCATAAAAAAGCAAAAAGACTGCACATTTTCAGGAATCGTGGAAATGTGAACACTTATTTATATGCCATAAGTGTAGTAAACAAGATAAAAGTTCTTGCTTCAATTATTAGGGCAATGTTAAGTCATGGTCAAAGATATCTTCAATCTTTTTAGGTTTTAGAGTTTTGTCTTATGTACAGCTGTAGATAACTGCATTTGCATTTGCCCCACTCTGTTTATTTGCACTTACCCAGTATCAAAATCTTATGAAGAAATTTTCCTTAAATATCGTGGTTGCTCTTAAAGTTAAGTTGTACTTAGATTTCTCTGGTTTGCTTCACTACAGTCTGTCTCACATTCATGAAGGAACTTGCACACTAAGTGAAGGAAAAATTATCATCTATTCTGTGGGTGGTTGTGGAGAAGATGAAAATAGGTACTTTCCTCATGAAAAGAGGAAAGAAAGAGCATCTTGCTTTCCCAGAGGGCAGCAGTAGGGAAGGGACAGGGCCAGAGGAGGCAGCTCTCTAGAAGAGGGTTTGCACTCAATTCCTCTCCACATGCACACTGTCCTGTTTGAAGGGCACTCCATGTGTGGTGGGAAGTGCTGATGCAGACCATGAGCTGTACGGTGTGCTTTCACCACACCGAGGAATTTGTTAACAAAGCACTGACCAGATGGCCCCTCAATTGCATCAATGCATTGATTTTGTACTCATCAGTTTGGACTCTGAAAAGTTGGAGAAGGGGAAGTTAACTGCAAAACTTGAAGGTTTTGAACTGATGGGCCCTTTTGGTTCTCTCCCTCACATTAAGGCACATGGCCAAAGCAGAGGTTTTTCCATTCTCAGCACAAATGGCACAGAAAATACATATCTGCTGCCTAACTGAGTAATCAGCAGTGGAAGAAGACAGGTGTTTCCTTTAGCTTAGCACATGATCTGACTCCCTCCCATGCTGCATATTTCTTCTCCTGGCAGAGGAGTGGAGGAGTCAAGTCAGGCACGTCCTTTCTCATTAGTGCCTGGAGGTGGCATGTCCTGCCTGGAGGCACTGATAATCCTGCTCGTGTCCTGCCCCACATGTGGCCAGTCCCTGAGGGGAAGCACAAGCTGGGGGCTGCTGCTGAGGCAGACGATGACTCTCACATCAGAAGCCTAGAGATGGTGTTCTGGCAGCCTGGGAAAGGTACATGCCTTGCCTTAATTATGAACACAGT
Source organism: Thryothorus ludovicianus (assembly GCA_013397245.1). Lineage (NCBI taxonomy): Eukaryota > Metazoa > Chordata > Aves > Passeriformes > Certhiidae > Thryothorus > Thryothorus ludovicianus. The sequence goes on from VZTB01013333.1 coordinate 396,100, forward strand.
CAGTTATATTGCTCGTGAAAGTTTCATTACACTACTTAGCAGATTAGCATTACAAGCAACATAATGAAGCATAATTGGTACAAGGGTTCAGTGTGAACTAATTGATCTGGAAAAAAAGATGACATTTCAGAATACAAATAAGAAAAATAAACCTTGATGTTTCCTAATAATTTCCAGGAGGGATTTTATTTATAAAATATTAAGATAGAATTGAGAACTTGCTAGCAAGCTGATTTAATTATTTTGTTGATTGGTTTATAAAAATGGCATCTTGCTTATCACCCAGCAAGGAGATTTACCTGCAGGGACCTCTATATTGAGCTGTGTTTGATTGGAAACTGCTGAAAATGTTGGTTCGGGAATAAGAGGATACATCAAGTTTATAAAAGATAAATTGCTGCTAATTTTTGTTGCAAAGGTATGTACATTCAAGTAAGGTTACTGTGAGAGGGAAAACCATTCTAGTTACAAAAAAACTGTTAGCACAGCTATAGGGTCTTGCTGTGTCCTATGCTGTACAGTGTGCTAACTGCAATAGATAAGTTTTTGCCAATCAAAAAGAGTGACATGGCATTCTTCAACCCCCTTCTGTTGCATCTCTCTCTTGTTCTCAGCTAAATTAAAAATACATTTTCCAATACTGAAAAAAAAATTGATATCTAATATTTAGTTTTACAAATTCTCTTTTTGCTTACCCATGTCAAACCTACCTCTGGAACCTATAAATTCTTTCTTGTGGCAGAGCCAAAAACAGTTCCTGTAAAAAAACCAGTTTCTGCAAAAAAAATCAGGGTTTACAATTATAGTTATGAAGGTTAATGAAATGCCCTTTAAAGAGTTAAGAAATATTGTCATTTAAATAGGCCTTGCTACTAGCAATTTTGGTGAGATTCAATTGTTTTAATGTGTGCAAGCACCAACATTTTTCTGGGGAGACCCTCCTTTGCTGATGCCATTGGGACAACTTCTGTAGCAAGAGGCAAAGGTATAAAATGAGCAGAGTCTTTTTTAACAAGTATAGCTTGGATCAAATGCATGTTTTCAGCAGATGCCACTGGTCATATACCACACAAGGTAGTCGTAGACATTTGAATAGCAGGGTCCTGACACTCATAAAGTGAGCAGAGTGAACGAGCTTTCCAGGTGATTTCACAGCTGGGGGGCTGAGGAGTGAGGCCAGCACCATCATCCCTCTGGGAATGGGGATGAAGGCTGGGGGCTGGCCCAGGTGAGGGGCACTGAGAGGAGCAGAGCACATGCACCAGAGGGGAAAGCCACATCACCTGGCTGGCCTGTGCCTATCCTCCTCCTCTTCTGGTGTGACAGCAGCAGGCATTTCCTGGGATTCAGGGCTCCTTCTAGTGACATCCTCCGTGCTCTTCACCCTGTTTTATTTACCTCTGCCCAGTAAATCCCTAGTCAGGTAAGACAAGCATATTAACAACACTTTAAACCACTTCAGCACTGCACGAAACACAGAGCTGAGAGCTGAGACAGCCAAGCTGAGCACACATAATTTGGCCATTTGAAGGTTTTGCAGTGAGTCATTTTCGGGTGTGTATGCCAAGCGCACCAGTGCTGCAAGAGGCACTGTTCCTTCCTGCGGGGTGGTGTCAGCTCAGCACAGATGGTGCAAATTCCCAGCAGTGAATCAGCAGGTTCCATGCAACAGGTGGGTTTGCTCCCCTCAGGGATGAAGGAAGAGCAGGTGGGGTGGGCTGAGTAAGGAGACCTCCCCTGCCCAGCACTGCAGCTCAAAACTACACCAGGCAGTGACTCCCAGCTGGGTATGAGAGAAAAGGAATCTGGACTTTCCATTAAATCAATAGCTACATGCTGTCTAAATTACATTTAGATATTACACCAGCATTTGAGCTAATTACAAATGTGGAGCAGGGGCCTGTTTCTCTGGTGGTGCTCCTCTAGTCTGGCTGGGAAGTGAGGCACAGTGTGAGCAAAGTGCCTCATTCCTCCAGAGAGCATGAGGAGGATTGCCTTCTGCTCATCAGTGCCAACAATGTGCCCAGGCCAGAGACTGTGGAATTAGGATTACCTCCCAGGTCCATACAGTCAGGGCAGCTGCTGACACAACTGGAGGGTTACAGTGGATGTTTTAGCAAAGGCTGATGCTGAAAGACACATTTAATGGGCTTAGAAGTGCTTTGAGATCCACTGGGGGTAACTTCCGGGATCAAGATATATACTGGTGGGAAAACATGCTATGAATAACAAGAATAGGCCATGATCCTGAGTAACCAACTGTATTGGCTTTCCTATGATGTTCCCATTTTTGCTGGAAGTCAAAGCTCCTGAAATCATCTGCTTAGCTCTAAGTGCCACTTCTCAACTAGAAAGATGAGTAAAAGTAATGGTTAATCTGTTACTTTGCATTCCTTGTGATTTTGAAGATAATCTAGTGATTTATGTTGCTGAGTACAGAATCTTTGAAAGTTTGAGCGTGGCAGTCCTTGAAATCCATGAACCCACTGTCACGTATTTTTACGACATGCTGCACAAACTGGGAGCAGTCCCAAGGTTCATCACCTGTCTGAGCTAATTCTTCTGCAAGCTGGGATACAGATCCTGCTTTCCCAATGCTTGCTGATGGTTACAGTGCAATAATATCTCAATGACTTCTCAGGCTAGCAAATAATTAGTAAAAACTCTGCCTAATTTGAAATTTTGTAGCTAGGGATCAGTGTTTTGGAACCTCACTGATACGTGAGGAATGTGTGAAGTACAAACCTAACACAGAAGGAACATGTTAGTAGTACAAGAGGCACTCCCACATTTATTGTCCTATTATTCTGATACACAGTCAAAATAATCTCTCAGAAATAATAGGCAATCCAGTCCATAATCCAACCCAATTCTTGGCTACTTTTCTGCATGTGCTTTTAAACTTCCTTCCTGTATTGGAAGCTTTTCATATATGGCTCAAGGTCATAATAAACGGATTTAATATAAGAAGCCTCTCCTTAGTGGAGATTCAGCTTCATTAGCTGTAGAGCTGTGCTTTAAGAGAGAAGTTTCCAGAGTTTGTGATCAATATTAATCTTTCCATGACAGAGGTTCAGCCACTTGGGGTCTGATGCAATTAAGCCAGCCTAACATCTTCCCATTAAATGGAATCCTGTTCCGTTACTTAAAAGTTCATGACAGGAAAAATTTCTTAGATTTTAGGAAGGGTGCTTGTATGACTTTGCTTTTACATTTTTTTAACTAATTCATTTCACTACATTCATGAAGGTAAAAAAGCAGAACAATTGTGCTGTTGTGGCATTTAAGAAAACTGGTGTCATCTCTGATGTGGTTATTCTGTTACATATTATGATGAATTCTTTTTTTCCAGCAATGTCATATTTCAGTCCTTTGAACCAAGCTGACAAGTGATCACCAGCTGTGTGTTTCTTCTTTTCAGAGACCCTTGATTTCTTCTTTTCAAAGTCCTTGATCCTTTTTTTTCAGAAATGCTGATCATTCACTACTGCACCTGAAACATACCTATGCTGGACAGAGAGAGCACCTGTGAAATTGTTAAGAAAAAGATGAAGGTAAATAGCCATGTGCATTAGGTATCTAAATATATTAAAATTGCCTGCTATGAACTGGCAAAATCCAGGTCCGAAGCACCTCCTGTGATGTGCTCTAAATTAGCAGACACTCACAACTCTGTCACACTCACAGTTTCATCACCTTTGAAAAAGCTTTTTCTAGCATGTGAAAAAAATTATTTTACAGTGTAGCACTCTCTTTTAAGAGTCAGATTTCACTTCTCCTACTATTTTTTCTTTTTTAGTCAGAAAATAAGAAAGTTAAGTAAAGAAGAGTAGTAAAGTAGTTTCTGGACTATCTTAAAAAAAAAAAAGAGTCAGAATTTCTTCCTGACTGCCTTTACTTTTAGCAGACTCCAGTTTTTAACAGCCTCCCTCGCCGTCAAATGCGTTGCTCAAAGCGTTTTTTAATCGTGATTCCTCAAGTGCCTGGCGTTCTGCTGCGGTCCCTGATGAGGCAGTGACACCATGGCTTCTTTCCTACCCGTGAGCAGCAGGGATGGGGCACGGCGGCTGTGGGACAGACAGGCTAAGCAGGGTGTTATCCTCTGTGCAAAGCCGCTCCTTGGGGAGGAGGGAAGCAGGGACCGCCCCTCTCACTCTGTTACGCAAGAATTCGTGAGACAGCTGTAGTTTACATAATGGTACCCAGCGTCCAGGCAGCGTTTCTCATCAGCAGATAATGAAAAAAAAAAAAAAAAAAAAAGGTCAGTGTTATAGTGTTATCATTCTCGAGATTTTTATTCTGAATCTGACTTGGAAGAAAGAAAGGGCATTTTTGTCCTGGTCAGAGCAATGGTAAAAGACAAAGCTTGTGCAAATATTTAAAACACATGAGCAATGTGCTTGAGTGAACAAGGCTTATCTATTTAGTGCTTAATACCTGTGGCTGAATCCAAAACATACCTAAATTATCCTTGTGTAACTTTGCAATCATAAAATTAAGTACTGCTAATTACCTTCCTGTCTCTGACGTGTTATATTTTAGTCTGCTGAACATGCAATCCCTATAGATTGATTTGCTCAACACTTCACACTAAGACCTTGTCTTTACTTGCTTGTAGTCCATGTGTGTGCACAGCTGTGCAGGTTAGGATTTTCAAAGCTGTCTGAACAACTTTATCTTTAAAGACAGCTGATCTTGAAAAATCTTTTAAAGAAGCGCTTCTATAAAAAAATTCAGCACAAATTGAAGTTTGGGGAAAAATATTTTTGGGCACATCATGGGAGATTTTCAGTCTAACCCTGACACTGGATGCAGGCTTTAAAGTTGCCACTATTATTTCTGTGCCTGCAATCCTTGCATAACCCATTCCCACAAGCCCTCTGCTTTGGTTCTACCCCTATAAAATGAAACAACAGCACCTTCTTCATGCAGTTCTCCCCATGTTTTGCCTTCTTGAGACCAGAGTTCCTGTCTTAAATATACTGTCTGGCTTTTCTGGACCCAAATGTCATTCAAGAAACTTGCTGTAGCTTCACTGCTAAAAATTTATACGAATATAATATTATTATAGGCTTTTTAATCAGAATTTCACAACATGTAAAAGAAAAATACATTTAGGAAGAGGAGTGTATATTGTAGGACTGATCATTTGTTTGACCTTAATCTGTCATTGGCAAAGCTTCCAGGCTGCACTGTATTAGCAGATGGATAATGGGCTCCAGCTGAAATTACTTGTCCAGTTAAATACTTATTTTCTCTTTTTCCTACAGTGAGAGTCTCTAAGAGCAGGGCTGGCATATAAACACTCACACACATTCCTGCATAAACACGGGCTCATTGTTCAGACCGTTTCAGTGAGAAGCTGAGGTGCTGCCATCTCTTCTCCAGTGCTTTGTGTGAGGGACAAAAGCTGGAGCCAGGTAGTCACTGCTGCTTCCCTTGGGGAGACTGGGGAGCCTGGCACAAAAGTGCAGCACCTCAGTTGAGACAGATTCCAAAGGACAGGGGGAGGGAGGTTTTTCACAGACTTCACTGGATTTTGGATCATCTCCAGTGTTTTTATCTTAGAATAGCTTGCAAAGCTTCTCTGTATTGAGCTTTTCAGTGATGTCTTTGTGCTGTGTAGCTTTTCTCTTTTTCTTAGAGAGAAAGTAATTGAAAGAGAAAAATTACCACAGCAGTAAACAAAATTAGAAAATCACAAAATTCAGAGGAAATAGGATTCAGGGGATAAAACCAAAGAAGACAATAGAATGAACACTCATTTTGCATGCACACTATCTTACTGCCTGTAACTTTTGTTAACAGGTTAAGGAGAGCTCTTGCAAAGACTTTTATTGAAGTGTGACATGAAGAACAAAAATTATCAATGCTGCTAATTACATATCTTCTGAGGACTTTGACATTTCTAGAAAGGAATTCCTCACACCACAACTGGATAAGATTTGCATAGTTTTTGTCAAGATGACTACTCCCCTAAATGATTCAAATATTATTAGAGCAGAATTAAGTGATGTGCAATTCTTGCCTGTGAACCAAAAATAGTCTCATTTGAACACCAAGATGTAGAGAGGGTTATTGATTATAAATTAAAACATTATAAGCAAACTGTGCACAAAGAAAGGGGTGCATCCAAGGGTTTTGTTCAGGAATAATGCATTTATTTATTCAGGAATATTATAAAGGAATTTGCATCTGATGAATGATAATACAGATGCTTAGTAGTTACAGAAATGTTATTGTTTTCCTGTGGTAGGAAATTGTCATTTGAAGCTGGCTTCTTTCCTTTGCATATAAACCTGACATAACTGTTCCCAATGACACAGGGTAATTTTAAAGAAACTTAATTGAAAGAAATTGAAAGGCAGGTTGGATTTGGTACTCCCATCTCAATTATATTAATTCTGCTTATATTAACCAGAGACAAAAGAAATTCATTTAGCTATGCTTTATTCCTAACAGAATCATGGGTAAATGACATTCAAAGAAAATTGAAAAAGAAGAGAAAAGCAGATTCCCTGCTTAGAGTTGTAGAAGCTGAAAAAAGATTTTTTAATTTTTTTTTTATAGAAGGAAAATATGTGGCAACCAGTGAAATAGCCATAGATTTTGTGGGTCAGATGGGGGTTTAATGATGTCTAGCAAGTCCCTGGTGTGGTTAACTGCAGGAGCAGTATGGCCAGGTATCCAGTAGTCAGTCTAGAGGCAAGTAAAAAAATCTGGAAAGAACTGAGTCCTGTGGATATAGAGCAGAAACAAGTAAGCTGTGGCATGAAGTCACAAAGAAATACAATGAATGTTGAAAAAAATCATATTGGATCAGAAGCCACAGGTATTTCAAAAAGAGACACAAAGCTTTGATCAGTTTAATACCCCTAAAAGAGCTGCTACCCCTCAGGTGGCAGAACCTGCAAACACAGAAGCCTGGAGTCTTGCTTGGCTGGTGGCTTGCCCACACCTTTGCCACTCATTTACTCCAGGCCTGAAACACTGTGGTGCTGTGCATGACCTAGTGAAACCTGTTAAATTTGGGCTGGGATGCAGGGTTTGAGCAGGAATTTAAAAACTTGGAAATTTGCTTTGAGGTTCAGTTATCTCTGGTTGCAAATATATATGTTTTAGTGAGGGCAGGACATCTGTGACATTTCTGCTGCTGCCACGCAGTGCACACAAATCAGCTCCAATGACAGGTGTGGCAAATCCTTCTAGATTACTTGTGGCTACACATGATTGATAGTAGAGCAGAAGCAGATGGGATATTTTTTATTTAACTTAGGGAAGCAAACAGCATAGGCTATGTCAGCATTAAAAATTACATACTGTCATAGGAGCGACCCTAAATGTTGATGAGCTCCCTAAATCCATGTTGCATGAAGCTCAGGATGACACACAGACGTAAGGCCCAGAGCATTCCTGTACCCTTCTGATGCAGGGAGGGAGGTGGGCTGCTCTGTGTCCACATCAAAAAACACCAAGTGCATGAGATTCCTGTATGTGCATCGAGAGCATTGTGTGGGCTCCAGCTGCAGTCAGTGGGGTCTTGAAAGGGAAGGGTGGGTATGACTGCTGTCCTCTGCCAGCATTAGATGGAGCCTACACCTGGCCCAGACAGAGGTACTGCATTGTGGCCACCCAAAGTTCAGGAATAAAAGCCCTACCCTGCTTTAAGGCTCTACCAAGGCTGCAGATCTTATTTGCACAAAAGAGGGATACATATTTCTTGTACAATTGGATACTGTCTTATTTAAACACTGCTGTTGGTCTAAGCCAGTCAGAATTCATTAAAGGGTAGAGAGAAAAGGTGCTAAAGATTATTCATGTGAGCTGTGAGTGAATAAGAGATTGGTGAAACTAGATATTCCCTGTAGAGGCATGTGGAATTTTCTTTTAAAAGGTAATTTTTTTATCTTCTAGTAACCTTGTAGCGTGGTGTCAGTTGATCCAGTGTAGATAGTTATATCCTGAATTCAGGCACTGAATCAGGTGTGAAATCATGAAATTATTATATTTTTGTTTAAGCTGACCTGTGAATGACAAAACTACCTGCAGAAACTATACCAAATTGCATTTTTTGTTGGACTTAATATTTGCAGGGAACATTTCTCTGGTTTTGAAAAATCCTCAGACTTTGCATAAATCAGCAACTGCTGGCATTTTCTTAATGTCACTAATGACATTTTGGCCAAGAGGGTCTCAGCTGACTTTATTTACTACAGAATAACACAAGGCATGTCCTGAGGGGAATTACTGCATCACTGGGTTTGTTTACATTACTCTTTAAGCTGTCATCCCCAGCAAGTGCAATTTGCTGCCCAGTGAAACAAGATCTTTCATTAATATTTTTCCTAATGTTTAATGTAGGAATAATTCTCTGGGATGTTTGTTATATATGGAGTAAACAAAATATTTCCTTCTCAGTGGGGTGAATAAAGCTACCATTGTCAAATGCTAAATGATGAAAGACAGAGTTTGCCCAAAGGCGCTGTTTTGGGGGGGTAACTGAGGGAAACTGACATTGATCTGATGCAATGTTGCCGAGGTTATTATATGGCAAATTTAGCAAAGAACATATTATTCCAGGCCCTTACAGAATTATATCCACCAAGGGGCCAGTTCAGAAAGCAAAAATCTCTTTCCAGGAGAAAGAGGACCACACTGAGTATTTGATAACGACTGTGTTGTTACTCAAGTGATGGTGATGGATTAAGCCAAGGTTAATGTAACATAGCTGAACTCACAGCTCCTGATACAAACAGGAGGGAGGTCTGGTGACAAGGCTGCCCACTGTACTGCTCCCTGGAGAGCAAGCAGAGTGTGCTTAATGTAAGAGCTGTATGTCTTAATCACAGCATCCAGCCAAGCTGATTGCTTTTGGTGTCAGTATTCAGTGCTTTGGGGATAGGAAGAGTGTAAAATGTGTTCCCACAGAGTCAGAGAGGTTTTAACAAAATACCTAAATCACTTATGAACCAGATTTGCATTATGACTTTTGGGCGTAGACCACTTCAGGAGTGTTGTGAACCTGCACACAGGATATCTGGCCTCTTACCTGCAGGGCAGTTCAGCCACAATTCTGAATGTGACCAGCATTTTAGGACAGTGTCATAGTGTTAAATATTCCACCTTAATTGCTTTTTTTCAATGAATGTATATTGCCCTCTTTTGATCAGGTCAGTCTCAGTCTAACTGGAAGGGTGTGCGGCTACACAATGGTGCCTTTTGCCATGTTGTACTCCTAAGGTCTTGACATGTTATTTCTTCACTGCACAGGCTGTATTAGGGCAAGGCTGTGTTAGCCCTGGTATCCCACTGGTCTCAGAATACAGTCCCTGGAGGGCTCAACATAATAAAATGAGCTAAGAACCAAGGGATGTGAAAAAATTAGTATCTGACATCTGAGCAAGGCTTCAGCGCATACAACCTGTGCTTTCCATGCTCCACAGAGGTTAATTATTTGTCTGGCAAAAATATTTTCTCAAATGACATGTTTCCCCAGGAGGTTAGAATGCTCCCCTCTTCAACTGGGTTACTGATTCCCTTTACCATTATGAAAAATTGCACCAAGTTTCACTGGAGAATAAGATAGTGGTAGAGGGGATGGAACTGCTCATTAGTGCAGGGACCATGGCTCAGCTTCCACAGGCATTGAAAGTGAAAGAGACAGTAAAAACTGGGGAAGGGTGTCACAAAAATAGAAAAGCAATCCTGACATTTCTTTTCAAATCCATATGGTGAGACAGTTCTCCATGTAAGAGTTTTCTGATTTATGAAAGATACAGCTTTGTTAATATTTTTGGGCAAATGAGTAACAGGGATGGCTTTGGTTCTTGTTTGTTTGTTTATTTGATCAAAAAGTTATAGAAGAGCAAGTAAGCAAACCATGACTTTTGTCAGGCTGACACCTGTGCAAAGAAAGGGGACTATTAGATGTTGATACAAACAGGTTACACAGTGGAGAGGTCAGTACAATGCTCATTGGCCCTCTGAAATGCTCGTGCCCTCTTGTCCAAACCTAGTTTCCTCATTTTCCTTTGAACTGTTCAACAATGGCAGTTGGAAAAGTCTGGAGGAAACACAAGTCATCCCATTACTTGAACTGTTAATCTGCAGTAGATGGGAAGAACCCATGGCATCAGGAGGTGCAGCCTGGTCGATGCCACTTGGCCCGAAGAGGGGACAATTTGCCTTGAGTTGTGCACCAGATAAAAGTAACACAGTCCCTGGAATGCTGGTGTAGCATAAAGAAGAAACTAAACAATTCTAGACACAAAGAGTTTAAACATGCTTCAGAGGTATTCATTAATTGTATGATTATTAATAGTCCAAGTATGTACAACAACTGATCCATGGAATCACAGAATCGTTTTGGTTGGAAGAGATCTCAAAGATCATCAAGTTCAACCATTAACCCAGGACTGCAAAGCCTACCACTAAACCATGTCCCCAGGTGCCACATTTACACATTTTTGGAACACCTCTAGGAACGGTGATTTCACCACATCCCTGGGCAGCCTGTTCCAATGCCTGACCACCCTTTCCATGCATAATGTTTTTCCTAATATCCACTCTAAACCTCCTCTGGTGCCTGTTGAGGTGGTTCCCTCTCATCCTGTCACTTGTTACTTGGGAGANAAAGATCATCAAGTTCAACCATTAACCCAGGACTGCAAAGCCTACCACTAAACCATGTCCCCAGGTGCCACATTTACACATTTTTGGAACACCTCTAGGAACGGTGATTTCACCACATCCCTTGGCAGCCTGTTCCGATGCCTGACCACCCTTTCCATGCACAATGTTTTTCCTAATATCCACTTTAAACCTCCTCTGGTGACTCTTGAGGTGGTTCCCTCTCATCCTGTCACTTGTTACTTGGGAGAAGAGACCAACCTCCACCTGGCTGCACCCTCCTTTCAGGCAGTTGTAGAGAGCAATAAGGTCCCTCCTGAGCCTCTCTTCCTCCAGGCTAAGCACCCCCAGCTCCCTCAGCTGCTCCTTAAAAGACTTGTGCTCCAGTTCCAGCCAAAAAGAGGTGAAATAAGTGACTTGTGGTCCTGGTCAATGCTTCTTTTCCTGAATCCCCTGGCATTTGTGTTCCTTTTCTACAGGATGATTATCTCACCTTGAATAGCAGAGGGGGAGGTCAGTCTCAGCATTCACATGTCCTTCATGCCCTCTCGGGATCTTGTCTCTGCTGGAGAGCCTCTTAAGAGGAAGGGCAGAGCATAGTGCTGGTCTGACACCGGGGAATTTGCAGAAGGCCTTAAATGAGCAATAATCTGTGACCCTTCCTATTACTTGTATCCCTTCAAGATTGAAACCTACATGTGGAACAGAAAAGGTGCACCAAAAAAGAAAATGGTGATTTCAGTTCATCCCATGTTGTCTCAGATATTTCTGCCTCATCAGGGGAAAGAATCCTCACACTCTTCCCCTGCTCCAGCCTTAGGTCCATCCCTATGGTGCTCTTTAATGTTTTAGCTAAGAAAGCTTAATAAAAATCAAATAAACTCTGACATGCAAAATTAGTTAGAGTTGTTTTTTAACCCTGTTCTCAAGAAAGTGACTGAGGATTCACTGTTAACCTGGTCAAAACAGCCTCCCATGAGAGTCAGGATCTTAATTTTTGCTTTAATAAAGAAGAAATGTGTTTTTTTACAAATTCTTGTCAAATAATCTTAAAACAGTACACAGCAAAAAACAACATATACACAGCTATGGCCCTTGGATTTTTGGCAGAATACCTGGAGTGTGAAGGGAAATATTTTTTATAATAGAAGAACATGCTATGTGATGTCTTTCCCAAGCAATTATATCCTTTCACAGTAATGCTGTCATGAAAGATAATCTGATGAAATTCCTTTGGTCAGGAGCCTATTTTTAATTCAATACCCTAAGGATAGTTCTTTCAGCTATTTAACTTTGAGCTATTTAACTCACTTGGGTTTAATGGCTGTCAGTAAACCCTGAGTAATTCTCATGTTCAAAGAAGCTGAATTTATGAGTAAATCCTAACTCACCTCATCCTGAATCTGTGGTTTGGCAGAGGGGTTATAAAGGGAGTTAAGGAGTCCCTTTCTGCTACACAGACCTCTGGAGATTGGAGAAGCACCTAGGTACCCAGTATGGGACACCTTCAGGTGTGACAACATGCAGCTGTTTTGATGCCTCTATGCCTGAACTCCCTGGAGTTTCACTTTTTGCATACTCAGCCGTCTTGGAGCTCAGACACGCTCTCCAGAATTGTTTATGCACAACTCTAACAATAAGCAGTCAAACACATCAGGGTGACCAATCAGTGATTTAGGCTGCTAAAATCTCAAATACAAAGGGGGTCTGAAATTTAATAAATATAGTATATATATTATATATTT
>VZTB01013333.1:408507-445474 GCA_013397245.1 Thryothorus ludovicianus
ATTTATTTTAATATCTATAATAATATAAATATTCACAATAAAATTGAAGATTATTTACACATTAAATGCATACTAGGGTGCAGCCAACAGCAACAGCTGTTTGGGCAGCAGTCTCTGCATTCTGCTTTGGGAGCTTCTGGACCTTCCAGTGACAAGGTCCAGGGTCATTGGATACACCTGGGAAACACTGAGAAAGTAGAGAGTGCCTGTCAGGCACCAACAAGGGAAGGGGAGCTACCAGGGGTGGGCTCAAGGAAGCTCTGGCAGCTTCTAATGATCATCATCAGCTGCCCTTAAACCAGCATGCCTGGAGCCTTTGTGACAGCTGCCCATCCTTAGAAGGGATGTTTAGCATGTTTAGCCAGTGCTCAGGTGAGGACTGTACAAGAGCCTGGCTTGGAGCACAGCTCCAAGGCAGCACTTTGTGCAGCAGATTACAAGGGAAGGGCCGTCAGTGGGATTTTTGGTGTTGTGACAGTCTCAGTTACAGTGGTGACATGTCACAGGGCAGCCTGCCTGGCAGGTGCTGGAGCAGCTGTTCCTGCCAGGGCAGTGGCCTGAGGCAGACTCTGGATAGCAGATGAAGGCCCCCAAGCCCTGGGCTGCAGGGAGTACCTGAAGCTTCTCTGTGATGCCCGAGAGATGGCCTGCTGTCCTGCCAGATGTGTGCTATCTCAGAAGATATGCAAAGCAAATGGAGGAGTTGCAAGTAGGAGGGAGCAAGCTGTGCAGCATCACAGAGGCCAAAAAAGGAGATAGGTGAGTATTTTTATGGAAAAACAAAAAAAGGAAAGGTTCTTCTCAGTAGTATGAAGAACTTTTGACCACAACTGCAGCAGAGAAGCAGGCAATATCCACCACTGATACTGAGATATTGAGGTGTGATTGCTGGAGAATGGGAAGGATGGAAGTTCATGATTTCTAGCACTAAGGAAATGCTCCTGCCCCGTCTAAGGGCATAAAACTGAGAGATGCATTCACTGCCCTCAAAGCTGATGAGGAGTTGGGTTCACCTTCAGGCAAAGAATCTGCTCCATCTGATCCTAAACCATGCAAGACTATAGGGTGAGCCACGCAAACAGGTGCCTCCCTGCTGATCCAGAGTGCTGATCTGACCATCACCTAGGGCATCTGCTGCCTGTGTCAGCACTGGGGGTGCCATGGGGGGAGTGCTGATACACTCCTCCAACCCTCTGGCCACCATCCTCTGCAGACCAAGGGAGCTGATTCTTCCCCTCTGCTCAGCATTGGTGAGGCCACACCTGGCACACTGTTGGTCTGAGCTCCTCAGTGTAAGAGGAATGAGACATTGGTGCATGGGGAAAGTCCAGGTACAAAGATGAGGGGCTAGAGCATCTCTTAGGAAAGGCTGAGTGAGCTGGGACTCTTTAGCCTGGAGAGGAGAAGGTTCATGGTTGAATTTATCAATATGTGTATATAAATACCTGGAGGAAGGATGTTAAGAAGATGAAGTGAGCCACTCTCACTTCTCACTCTCTCTTGAGAGAGTCAGAGCAAAGCATAAAACCTGAAACACAGCATGTTTCCTCTGAAGATCAGAAAACACATTTTAACAGTGAGGGTGACTGATTGCTGGCACAGGTTGCCCAGAGAGGTGGTGGAGTTCCTGGAGATATTCAAAAGCTGCTTGGAAATGGTCCTGGCCAGCTGGCTCTAGCTGATCCTGTCTTGACAGGGGTGGGGAAAAGTTGGAAGAGATTATCCTCAGAGGTCCTTTTCAATCTCAGCCCTTCTGTGATTCTTCCTATTATTGCCACAGGGTTTTCTGATGGCAAGACTAGAAATATTACTGTGATATTTCACTTTTTGATTTCACTTCAAGTTTTTCACTGCATCAGAAAAGTAAATTTACAGAGTGCTACCTTGAGATGATACTCTAATGAGAATATGCTCATTACAGATGGAGCTGTCTGAACCCATTAATTGCAGAGAAGAGCGTGTCTGAAAAACTCTCCTCAGAGTATTTAAAAAACCTTTGCCTGATTATGGCACAAGCCCAGAGACAAACCCAGAGGTGCAGCCTCCCATGTAACATGCTATAGATGGCCACACCACATCAAATGGGCTGCCACTCAGCAGCCCCAGTGGCCTGGCCGTGGTTAGAAGAGGGATGAACTCTATCTTACAGTAGTACATGTGTAGTTTTAATTAATTCAGCAGCTGGAAAGGAGGCTACATGGTATGGCTCACTTAGAATGCTGGCTGTGCACACACTCAGCCTAAAAATAGAGGTGGCCATATTGTCAGTGGTACAGTGAGTTTACTTTAATTTTGGGCCGACACCTGAGGCCAATATCAGCAAATGGAGCCACGTCAGAAAAATATACTTGAACCAGAAGTAAAATTATATATTTGTATGTGCTTTAAATTTAGCTTCTTATCATTATGCTCCAAAATCTTTCCAAAGGGGAAAGAGTGCTTGAGTCTTCTATTGAAGATTTCTTTTGTTTACAGGTCTTGATGAAATAACCCCCACAGTAAATAAAAGATTTATTCAGTTTCTTTGAGGGAAGTGAAACAACTTACAGCATAATGCATTCCTCAGGTCATACAACATATTCATCTTCTTTTTAGAAATACAAATAAAACCTATCCACTAGCTACAAGCCCCCCTTTCCTGAAAATTCCTTGAAAAAACAATGTCTGGATTAGGATTCAAGCATTTTTTTAATCTAGCAAAGCAAAGCTTGTAACACCAACACAAGCAAGGTTTGAATGCTGCTAATAAGCTAATCAGTGAATCTCCATTTCTCCTGATCTTTGATGTATTAAAACAATTGACATGAAGTTTCTGATGAATAAGTGCTTGCTGAAATTCTCACTTTAATCAAGCCCACTTGTTTTTTACTAAGCTTGAACAAATGTTCTGATCACAGTCAGTTAACATGCTTTTATTTAAAAACAACATAGAAGACTTAATTTAGGATGCTATTGAAAATATAACTAATTCATCTTAAACATTGTGACAATTTATTTTTACTATTCAAGGTATGATATTTCTTTACTGTTATTAAGAGTGCTCAAGATTTAACCGATAGTGTTAAAAAACCCCAGTTATTACAACCAGCCACTTCCTGAAAATGGTCACAACCAGCAGACTGACAGGCAAATTGGGTTGTTTGGCTGAACTGCTGCAGTATTGCCATATTGCTAATCACCAATTTCCACAGCAGCAAGTTTTCTTTCTGGGGCTGTTAATGTCTCCCTTGATTCCTTCATAGGACTCTGGATGTCTTTTAGGCATAATATTGTCTTGTTAAACTATGCTTAACAGTCTATAATGGCTGTTTCAAGCATTTTTCCCTTTCCATAATTTTTACAATGTGTTTAGAAATAGGATAGAGTGCAGTGAATTAGAAAATGCATGTCCAGCTTGGGTATCAACTGGGAGTCTCAATACTTACCCTGTTTCAAACCACTCTTTGAAAGGCAGTACTTTGCCTAATCCACCCTTTTACCTCTGGAGATTGCTTGGGGGTGGAGGGCTCAAAATGCTTGCCTAAATGTAAACCTTCCGTCTGGATGTTTGGGAAGTTGTCCCAGATCTGGACAGCTGGGAAGCTGAGGGCTGCAGTCAGGGTTTGTGTGCTCATATGTGATGAGGTGAAAGGAGGGAGTGCTGCTGTGCATTGAGACACACAAGCAACATCTGTGGAGTCACTAAAACAGGTCCAGTCCTGTTTCCTGAGCTGAACTGACACAGCAGCGTGCAGGCACACAGTCCTTCCCTCCCACCATCCAGAACCCCGTGGCTGCATTCAGAATGACAGGAGCAGCCCTGCTTGTCCTTGTACCTGTCCAGTGCCTGGCAGCGCTTTGGATGAGTGATGCTCTGGGGACAGTGCAGGAGCTTTGCAGGGCTGGTGGCTGGCACCGAGTAGGGAAAATCACAGCTCCAAATGCTGTGGATGCTGAGGCTGTGTGGAGCTGGCAGTTTAGGAGAGGCACAGCAGCCCAGAGCAGCCAGCTCCAGAAGAAAGACCAAGCAGAGTGGGTTGATGAGGTGAATTAAACTGCTTGTTAAATAATTAAGCTCCCATATTAGAGTACCTTTCAGTAAGAGGATAAAGAATGCTAGTGTTTGGGGGTGCTTTCTGTGTTAGTTTTGATTTGGTTTTTAACAGGGTTTTAGTGTTCTATATTTGTGCCACAAATAAGGATGGCAAAATAAAACTGTTTAGGAACTTCCAACAACCTAGATGCTTTCTGGGGAAATATTGACATAAAGTAAATTGTTAATAATACTGTAATGTGATCATAATAATAATGAGTAGGCATAGTAGGTTATTTTATAATATACCCTGAGTTTTTATTATATATTGCATATAGCTCCTGTTAAAGGAGGCATTCTGTGCTGGAGAATTTAAAGTCTAAGGTTCTAGTCCTGTAATTTGCAGTATACAAGTACATTTCTTAATCTGTATGCACTGTCAATGCAGTAATTGCACGGGAGCAGTCAGTCACAGGCTATGGTTTTTCTAGAGCAGAACTGAAAATTGCCTGGGAGGACCCACTGCTCTTTTTTTTTTTTTTTTTTTTTAATTTAGCTAATATGTCTTATTTTCTTGTAAAGTTGAGGCAGCTTTCACTTTAGGGAGTACAGGGCAACGTAGGGCAGCTCCCATTACTCACTGTGATTGCCAAGTGAATACTGTTGTGATGAGTCCCTGTAGAAGGTTTCTGAGATCTACTGTGCCTTTCCCTTAATATGGAAATGGTTATTTACAGCCAGCAACCACACTGAGGACAGAGAAATGAGCAACTCACCAAAAGTGCCTGTAGCTTCTGCCCTCTGACTGAACAGACAGAAGACCCTAAAATACTGATCTTACTCATAGTCCAAAAACTGTCATCAGCAAATAATTATCATAATTTAGTTGTACCAACTTTACTGTAGGATAAATGTCCAAGAGAAGTCATGCATTTTGTTTGTCCATAGTGGCTGAGAGGAGTGATGGATTTGTCTTTACAAACAAGCTGTGGGTCTGCTGAGAGATAAAAGAAACAATGGGAAGGATTCCACTGATTGATGAATGAAAAAAAAAAGATGTTTGTCTTTACAAACAAACTGTAGATTTTCTGATAAATTAAACTGGATATTGAAAGATGAAAGAAACAATGAGGAGAAACCATAAATTCCATAAGAATTAAAAATTAAAAAGGGAGGGTTATACATTAGAGGGAAATCTTAGGTATCAGGTGTTCCAGGAAGTCTGTACCTCCCAAGTACCTCAGCCAGTGGGGAAATGTGGCCGGGAAATTGGGATAAAAGGGAGGCTGTATCCTCCTAAAATTTGAGAGACACAGAGGAAATGCCCTATGGCCTCCCCCTTTATTGGAATAAAGTGAAAGGACTCCTCTGTCTTCTTTTTGGACATTGACCTCTGGTGTTTGCGGATTAATTTTCCTGACATGGCTAATGCTGTTGAGAGGCCCAGCACTCTGCAATCTTGTATGTTAACAGGTCAGTGCCAGTAGAATTTTGTCATGTGCGACCTGATTTTTATTTGTCAGCTTTTACATTTGCAGTAGCACTTTTCTAGACTGTCACCCCAGCTTGATACCAGTTAAAGCAGTGGTGTTTATGGCCCAGCCTCATGGTCCTTCAGTTCACTCCCTTGTTTTCCTCCCTGTGTGAAAACAGCAGTCAAGTCCCACAAGAACCGTGAGCACTTCCTTGTGTATTTTGGGATACAAGGCACATATGCACAAGAAACTTTCTTTCCCAGCTGTCTAGTCAAATAGTTTATGATGTGGAAGAATAAGCTGTATTTATTGCTGCTGTTGTAGATAGCACCAATTACAAAACCCCTTGGGAATCTCCATCTTTCATCACTCAAAAGCCTACCATGATTACTTTTTTTCTTGTTCTTTTAAAAGAGATTACTTGGACATTCTTCTTTCCTCTTCCCCAGGAAAACTTGACTTGAGTAAATGCTATTTCCACCACACTAAGTATCTCATGAGGCTATCATGCAAAAATAAAAATGACTCTGTGGGATTTTCCACTAGCTCTGAATGAACATAGCTTAAAACATAAGAATAAGATGTGTGAGGAGAGAAAAATCTTTATTTCTCACAGAGCTTTTTGTTAATCTATCGTGTACTGTAAGATTATTTGCTGTTCTAGAGATGCGTGAGATGCACCAACACATCTTATTGACTCTTTTAACACTGGGTATCATAAGATCTTCAAAGCTGAATTGCTGCCAGCTAACCTAAATTAGGACTGTACTTTAAAGAAACTGATTCCCCAACAAGTGTGGGAGTAGCCTGTTGAGGGATGGCAGTTCTTCCTCTCTGTCCATCTGCCTCCTACCTCAGCCCACAGTCTGCTTTATTTTCAGCTGGCAAGTAGGGAGCTTCAAAACTTAGATAGCAAAATAGTCAAAAGTATTTTGAAATAGGTAAGCCATTAAAGCAGCAATTTAGAAAAAGCCATCACACTGGTCATTGCAGCTTTAAAACTGCAAAAAATTTTGTATTCTTTGTGCTTAGAGGTGAGATAATAATTCCAGGGCAAGTTTACCTTCCAACATGACCAGTGAAAAGTACACAAAACAACATACATAGTAGCTTAAACTATGTGCATTTAAAAGAAAATAAGAGTTAAGATGTCCATGATGAATGGTTAAACAATTGGTTACTCCATGGTCTTTTCATACAAGGTATAATATTGATCTGTTTCCTCTGAAAAATCTACTCCCATTTACTTTGTACTATATGGTGACATGTTTTATCTCATTCTTTCTATGCACATATTATATGAATGAGGGATAAAAATACTCTTTCTTACATTGACTTTTTCCTCTCTTTCATAACTTGGAAGTTATTTGTACTGCTAAATATATAGGAGACAAGATCTGAGTACTACTTGTACTGTGCAATTTTTGCTTTCTTTTCCGACTGCTTTTCTCCTTGCCCCAAGTCAGTTCACTCAGTCTCATTTGCCACCAAAATATCTCCTTTTCAGTGTGAGACAGCCAGAGTATCACCCTCTGTGGAGCAGCATGGGAAGAGCAGACTTTGAAAGCACTTTAACTCTGTTTGTAATGAAGAATCTGACTCATTTGCAAAAGTGATAAGGATATTTATTATCTACATTGGTGGTAAATGATGACCCAGAACTGAAAAAGCATGTGTTTGTTACATGTACTCATGGGGGTTTTACTTAGAGCTGCAAAAGGAGCTGTAACCCACTTGCACCTGAGCCAATGCCCCCCAGGGGAGTTCCACTCAGGTCAGACTGAATTCTGATCCCAGCTCTGCTGCCCACCTGCACCACTGCTGTCAGCACAACCTGCTGTCTCTCTGGATTTCCTCTCCATTTGTCAAGAAATATTAATTGCAGTCATATTTTCTTTCCTGCTATGAAGATTAGAAGGGTAAAGCTCAGCCCGTCAGTGAGTGACTCAGCTGGCATGCTGTAAGAAAACCATTTTGATGTTTTTTTGGCAGTTTTCTTTAGCAATGCATGGTCATGTAGTCATGTCCATGACCCACCTCCAAGGGCATAATCTCATTGGCTAATCCATGCTGCTGCTTCTTTGCATTTCACTTGCAGTATTTTGCAGAGGATCCAGAAACCCTGTCATCAATGCCTACACAGAGGAACAGCACAGCTATCTTCCCTATTGTCTACAAATCACATGTGAAATAGAGAAAGGAGAACAGACAGAACGGACAGTGGTCAACCACAGGTGTTCTGTTCTCTCTAAAGGATTTCCATTAAAAACAAATCTCACCCAAGTGATTTAAAGCATAGCCATAGCTTTTTCTTTTTTCTTTTTCCCCAGAACTTTATTCCCTGATGCTGCTCTCAGATTTCTACAAGACATTTTTTTTGCCACTTTCCTTTTTAACTTCACTTGGGATTTTTTTCTTTTGCAGTTAAGGGATTCTCTGACCCCCTTAACATAAGCACAGTGGTGCTAGTTACCTGGATAACACTGTGCTGAAGCTAAAACAGAGCTACAAAGACACTGTGCTCTGACTACCAGCTAAAAGCAACAACTTCCAATGCATAGCCTGGAATGTTGCCACCCTCTTAGTAGGCCATGAAGTATGAACTCCAGGATATCATCTGCCTGAGTACAGAAATAAACATTACTGTTAAAAGCTTAGTATTGAGGTAAATTGTACTTGTAAGTTTCTAGCACTGGAGTTTCCATGGCCTCTGAGACTCCAGTTTATTCCAGATCCATTTTGGTTTTGAAAGACAGTGTTCAATCTAGGCACATGTCTCCTGCAGAGGCCTTAAAAATGCTCAGCAGAATGCAAGAAGTACTTGCAGGATTATTTGTCGGTCTTGTTCACTCATCTCTAATTTACATGGTCCTGTATTGCACAGCAGTCTGCCACAGGCTTGTGTTCAGTTCATGGTCCACTGTAAGCCCCATTAACTGTTCTCCAACACTTCCTAACTATTTGGTCCTGATTTGTACTCCTGAAATTGATTACTCCTGCCCAAGAGCAGTGTTTTTTACTTGTCTTGACAAAATTTCATCTTTTTTCTTTCATTGTTGTTGTTGTCTGTTCCTCCAGTTTCTCAACTTCAAATTCTGTCTCTGGTATACTTGTGGGAAGGAGATAATACCAGTGATATACTGAATAGAGCGATATTAACCTCACATCCTTAGGAAACTGATAAAAATTTCAACAATAGAAAATTCAAGACTTGACCTGTTGCACTGACTGTCCGATATTGGCAGTAGGAGGGAAAAGCAGTGACTACAAACTTCATCCAAAATTGTGTCCTCCACCACAACCAGTCACAGCCGAGTCCTGCTTTTGTTCTTGGTTGGCAATGCAGCTCAAAGCTCTCCCGAGGATCTCAGAACATGAGAATATGGTGGGCTGCACCCGGATGTGCTCCAGAATCTGCCGATGTGCCTCTTCCCATTGATTTGAACTGCTGGAAGCTGAGTGTGCATTTCTGCTTTGCTGGATCAGGCCCTTAATCTTTAGATGGTGTGTGAACACAGGAATACAAGTAAGATGAACAGCAACCAGATTTTCCTACCTTCTAGAAACAAGGACAAACCAAGCATTTCTTGTTTTCACACCTGTACTGACAGGTCACAGTAGTATGCTACAAAAGTTCACTACTGGTGCTTGAACAGAAATGAATGCTTTTCATAAAGGCACTCATGGTAAATTTGCAGAATAAAGAGGTTGTATTTTTTACCCTTGCTTTTAGTGGAAAAAATGTGTCATTTACAGATATAGTTGTACATTTGATAATGATTCCAGTATTTAGCAGCATCTATTTTTGCCTGTTTGTTTGGAAGCCTCTAATGGCTTAGTCCAGTTGAGCTCTTTTCATAGCTTCCCCTGTCTGTGGGGCCATCTGTTATCCACTCACTTTTTTTTTTCTTTCCCTGATTGGTTTCACACAGGCCCTTTAGTTCATTCCCATTAGGGTAGTTTGGAGAAGATCATACTATAATCTGCAGTTGTGTCGTGTGTGTTGTCCTTGTCCCACCCTGCTCGTCCTCCCACAATTAGATGGAAAACATTCCATGACGAAGAATGTTGTTGAATTTACCAGGCTTGGTGGAAAGAGACACTGTGGGGATTTTCTCCAAAGCTACAGGATTTCTGCAGGTAAGCCTATAAAACCTGCAGAGGAGGGTAATGAAAAAAATCTAAAAATAGAAAAAAGGAATAGAAAAAAAAGCCAAAAATTTTGACAGTTTCTTTAATCATCCTGTTGACCTGTAACATATATTCATCCATATATATGTATATATAAACACTGTTGACCTTTCAAATCTATACATAAATAATATATAATGTAAAAATATACATATGTGCATGTAATATAAAAATATCTCACTTCCTTGGGGATTTTTTCTTTAATTAAAAAACTTCTGGCTTCCAATTCATACAGGTCATGAGTGAGGCTGGAGAAGTATAAGGGGAATGAAGAGATATTAGAAAATTCCCTGAAGCCTCTTGAAATCTCCAGACAGATAAACCTGAAGGCCTCTTTTGCTTCTGGAAATTGTGTTGTGTGATTTTTTTTAATATATTTAGATAATTTCAGACTCTGAACAAGAGTTAGAGAATGGTGGAATGGGGAATTGCTGCTGTGGGGAGAATTTTGGAAGCAATCGTTCAGACGCAAAAGGGCAATGTCAAGCTGGAGGAGCCCTGTCTCACTTCCTGTGTCATTTTGTCATAATGAACAGGATCCTGTGGAATCTCCTGGGTTTTAAACAATTCTTATTTCAGATTGGGGTGGTCAGACATCAAGGAATAGCTGAGAAATTCTAATATCGTCATTTGCAACAGTGTTGCAATAGGCCACACCATTGAGAAGCATAGGAGCGATGTTAATATGAGATGTTACCTTTCAAAGCACGAAGTCCCCTCGCTGGCTGCAGGCAGCAGGGCTTTGCAGAACTGCTCACGGCATGTTTCTGCTGTGGGCTTTGTCTGAGTGCAATGGCTCTGCCTGTCTTGTGGTGCCTTCAGCTGGAGCTTGGCACAAGCTTCTCCAGTTGAACTTTTCTCGCATCTTTATTTCATAGCTCCAGGGAGGGAAAATGCAGGTAAAATGTCAGCATGGAAGCCTTGCCTCTTTGGCTGGGAGCGGAGCACTGCATGGTTTGGGTTGGCAGGGGGCTCAGGAGAGTTGCTCTGTCTCCCCTGCCCACACTCTTGCAGATGGATCACAGGTACCAGCCTGCAGCCCTCTGCTGTCCTTGCCTGCTCCTGGAGCCGATGCGAGCCCCCGGGGCAGTGGAGAATGAGAGAGGACTGAGCTGCTGATGAGGGGGGGGAGGTTCACAGGACTCCTCCCGGGGTTGGTAAAGAAAACGCCAAATAAAAGGGGGAAAAGGCAGCGTGAAGGATGTGCTCCAGGTTTATAATCGGGGGACTGTGAGGGCTTCCCCGGTGATGTAAAGACACCAGCTCGCTCTAGGAGTTAAGGAAAGGCTTCGTGCTGCCGTTCCATTACTGAAATATCGCTGCGTCCGTGCTGCTGTGCCATCCCCGGCAGCGAGCCTGAAGACCCCGAATCGCTACCTGCAGCAGGCGTGCATGCCACAAGGAAGAGCCAGGGTCCAAAAGCTGTGGATTGTGTTTGTCTGGAGACAGAGAGCCCTCTCCGTGTTCCCGGTGCCGGTCGGTGTGCGGGACCTCGCTGCTTTCCGTTGCTCCACCTGGTGTCAGGATGCGGCAGGGAAGAGCTTCCATAGCTGCTCCTATCCCAAAAGCTCCCGCTGCCCTTCTCTCTGTGCTTAATGAAACTGCTTGCCCGGGAAAGGCTCCCGGGGTGCCTGGTGAGCACCACTGCCTCCTGCCTGCGGTGGCTCTGTCCCTTGCCAGGAGCACCGTCGGTACCTGACCCCTTTTAGCTTTGCAGCTGCCCTGTTCTAGAGTGGATTTATAAGAAAGGATCGATTGGCATTTGGCTCTTTTATGCCAAGTATTGCTTACTGGGATAAACTGGTGATGGCCTTCTCATTTATCAGGATGACCAGACAGTGAGCAGTGACAAACACTAGGAGCCACCCGGAGGGTGCTGCTGCACTGCTGGCTCGCGTGGTAAAACAAATGCACCAATGCAGCAGATCAGGCTTTACCTTCTGTGGGCAAGAGCAGTCACAGCCGAAGGCTTTTTTAGTAACTGTGTGTTTACAATTTGCTGCCCTCCTGCCGCTGCAGATCCCGGACTGAGGAGGCAGGAGGCAGTCAGGGAGCTCTCTGAGTCCCTGCAGCTCCTGCCTGGGCAATTGCACCTCAGCAACGCCATGAGAAGCCAGGGGAAACCCAGGTATCAGGGAATGGGATCCTGAATCTTCAGCTCTGGGGTACATGTCTGCAACCAAAAAATAATGCCCGGTTTGGAGGATGTTGCTTTTTTCATTGGTACATAGTAGTAGTTGTGTTTTTTTCTAATGCTGAGTGAGGAACTTTCAGAGCAGAGATGATACTACTATACCTTGCACTAGTATATTTCTAAATCAGTGTTTCTACCCAACTCCTCATCTGATTCCCTGTGTAGCCATCTACACACAAGGAAAGGGAAGACTGAGCTGAGGTATTCTGACTTTCCTGGCTGCACCTCCATTCCTGTAATGTGTAAATATCCTTCCTCTCTCGCTCTCTCTTTAGCAGGATAGGTTTAGGGTGGGAGATATGGCTTACAGAACAGCCTCAAATCTCCCATGGTTGTCCCCCCCCAGAGGCAACCATGAAGATCTTCAGAGGGAGCCTTTTCAGCTGTAGGTTCCTGCTTATCCTGTTTCTAATCATGGCTGTACCCATTAAGACTCTGCTGCCGGAGCCAGGAATAGACCAGAGTAATCCTGGTGCCCAGCAGCCTTACAGAAAGTTTTGTAATTCACAGCCATGTGTGTGTCATCTTAGCTCAGCTCATTCTGCCAGGCATTGCCCTGTGCAGTGTGTACAGATACGATCTGCTGCCCACCCACCCAAGGCAGTGTTCTCCACTCGTGCTGGAGCTGTGAGAGGCGTCAGCACTGCCTGTGGGCTCTCAGCTACGTTGGGGTTTGCAGCTTAAACCGTGTACTTTTAAACCAGCTCTTTTTACACAGCTTATGACTCTCTATGTGTATTAGGTGGACTCTGGATTGATTATTGATATGCTTTGGCTTTGCTAACAGCTTTTTGATGCTGGGAGTGGAGCTGTTTGTTTCCTATGTAAGATATATCCTATTAGTGCTTCTATACTGCTTCTGCTCTGGTGGGCGAGAGATAGATCTGAGGCGAGACACTTCACTGCACAGTACTTTGACAGGCACAGAGAACAACACGTGTAAAGTTTTGCCTGAAAGTCTGGAAGGTGGAATAAACAAGTGCTCAAAGAAAATAACCTAGTTCTTCATGCACGCTTGCAGGGAAGAAAGTGCCAGGCTGCTGTGTGCACTGGGATGGAGAAGTGGGTGAGGGTGGATTCTTTTCCTTTGCACTGCAGCCAGGGTGCTGTTTGCCTTGCAAGGCTGAGCCTTGTGACAGACAAAGTGAGTGCTGGGGACAGGCTTTGGATCTCTCAGGATAGGTCAGATCTGCAGATACACTGAGCAAAACGCTTTTCAGTGAAGGTTTTGGGTATCAGTGAACAGTCAGAAAGACCTGGGCTTGTGCAGCTTCTGACATAATGGGTGGGGATGCCTGCAAAACCTCAGGTCTGACCAGGAAGGAAATGAAGGAAAGCCTGCAAAGTAACAGGATAGAAAGAAGCCTGGACCAGGGAACAGAGGGATGCAGAAACCAGAGCATCTGTGGTGAGTGCAATACTGTAACTGCAAAACTGTAATGACGTGTGTGTGCAGAGTGGAGAGAAACTGGCCAAGGGGTAGAATCTGACATTGTAATCGAGGCATTCACAAGTGCTTGAGGAGCATTTCTGATTACAAGCAAGCAGCACTTCTGCTTTGTGTCTCAGATGAGAAGTTGAGCTTCCAAATGTGATGACACTAGGGTACAAGGACTAATGCTGATGAAATTCTATCACTGTTGAGCTCAGCAAATATGAATTATGAGTCCCTGTGAGAGCTAAAGTGTGTGTTCTCACCATTGGCAATTATTGAGCAGGATATGTTTCTTTTCTGCACTTGCTTTCTCCTCCCTGCCCCCATGAGCATGGGAAGCTGCAGTGTGTGACCATTTGAGCATATGCCAATCTCTTCAAAGATTCTCTTTAATGCCCTATGCTAATCCTCCTGGAAGAGGAAGGATGCTTGTAGGCAGCACTTGCAGATCCACACCCAGAATACTAAGCTTGTTATAACACCTGGCCTGTCCTTGCATCTGCTGACTTGTTTTCAAGTAAATTGTTGCACATAAGTTCCTCCTTCCTGTGGAATTAGAAATGTTGTTTCAGGTAAAAGTAATATTG
Organism: Thryothorus ludovicianus; assembly: GCA_013397245.1. Taxonomy (NCBI): domain Eukaryota; kingdom Metazoa; phylum Chordata; class Aves; order Passeriformes; family Certhiidae; genus Thryothorus; species Thryothorus ludovicianus. Next base: position 422,402 of record VZTB01013333.1, read on the forward strand.
TTTGTTTTACATGTGCTTATGAGAAGAAAAGGCAGCATCCAGGGACAGCTATCATTATTCACTTCACTAACAGCGCTGAACATGAGAGGTCACATTTTTGAAATGACCTCTAAGGCACAAGTCTGCAGATGCAACAAAAGTAAGTGGCTTGATCCATACATCCAAACATTGACCATCAGCCTCATGCCAAGGATCTCCCTTAAGGGATACACTGGGGCCCCAGCAGAGGAGATGAAGTTCCCTGGACCAATGCAAAATGAGGGACATGCCCAAAAGGTAAATGCAAGGGGAACTTTAGCACCAGCTGAAACATGCAGTTGGCACAGGACTTCTGAGTTGCTCTGAAGTTTTCCAAGTAGTGCAAGTGCTGAGAGCATGGCAAGGTCTGTTCTGTTTTAGCTCCCTTGTGGCATTTCAAGCAGACATCAATTAGAAATCAATAGCATGCTTTTAAAAGAAAACCACAGGTTCTCCTGTGCTTGCTGGCAAAGAGCACAAGGAGCCCGGTGCTGGAAGGGTCTCCACATCTGTGGCAAGCAGAGCACTGGCACAGCTAAAGAAAAGCAGGGGCCAAGCCACCTGCCAGAAATTGCCACTTTCCACAGTTATGGCCACATTTTAGTTCAGCCGGTTTCCTTCTCAGCAATATTTGTGACAAAAAGTAGGGAAGAGGATTTCGTTCTTCACAGGGATTATGTTTAACCACAATGGGTGCTAATGAAATAATTAAATGAATAATGATGCCCACCAGACCATTAACAACCAAGGAGGAAAAGGCAAGGGAGGAACCTTAGCTCCAAGCAGGTGGCAGGTACTGGCTTGCTGGAAAGCTCACAGCAAAGGAAGTGCAGAGAAGGGAGCAGGGAAAGAATCAAGGGTTGCAGTGCAGAAACTGTGAAGGGCTTAAAGAGAAAAACCTGTGAAGGCTTCAAAACACACGTGTTAAAACTTGACTGTGCAAGAGGGCATTGGATTTACTTCTGGTTGTTTAACAGTGAACTCCCAGCTCCATCAAGTGAGAACACCATGCTTTATCTTTAAAGATGAGAATGATACCAGCCTGATTAAACTGATCTAAATCTGATGAATCCAGGAGAGATCACAGAGAGATACAGAGAGAAGAATCAATAAAGCATTAATAGATGCTAGAGCTGCTGCCTGTAAATCAATTTGGAATTGTCCAGTGCACTGCAGTTCATAAAATACACCACAGGCTGCAATTGTGAACTGGACTAAGTTACAAAGGAATAAACATCCAGGAGCCAAGGAGTTGCAGCAGGCTCTGAGTGGCACACAGCTGAAGGAATAAATCAGCTGCACTCCCCCAGCAGAGAAAGCAGTGAGGTCTGAACATTCTCTGGTTGCCATCAGTACCTGTACTGCTCCACACTGGCACCTTGGGATGAGCTGGAGGGTAAATTAGAACTTGGACAGCAAAAGATGAAAATTAAATTCTTGTCCATGGTCTGGTAAAGGGAATTTTGGAAAATATGCCTATGGCATAAAGGACACTTATATAAACTGATTCTTATGTGCTATAGAAGGTCACCTCATGTCCCTACAGACAACAAGGCTGGTAAAGCTGAATTGAGGCTACAGATTTTGAATGTGGCATCTTCACTGAAGTCTAAGGTAGAAGAGAGTAAAAGCAACAGTGACCAAAAGAACGAAATCGAAGCATCTGTGTGCTTCATCTCACCAAATCTCTCATTTTTTTGCAGAGTGACACTGATGCTATCAGCCTGGGTATCACAACTCCTTCCCTGGAGGAAATGAGGTTGACATGGGGGCTCCAGGGGCAAGGAAGAAGAGGTGACAACTGCCAGAGCTGCTCTGAGATGGGTCCAGTCAATCTGAGCACCAGGGTGGGACCCCCCACCTCCCTGTTCAACATCCCCTGCTCCTGCAGTCCAAGGGGGGAGGGTTAATGACACAGCTGCAGTTTAACTGCCCTAGGGATCTGCATGGCGTATGTCCTGGGAGAGCCATTCCCTGCTGCAGGACAGACTGTGCTCTGCCAGGTGCTGGCTGCTTACTCCATACCTTTCACAAAAACGCAGAGACCTTATAACTTGGCCAAAAATGCTGGGGTGGAACCAGCAAAAATCTCTCACAGCTGGGGGTCAAAAGCTGTCTTTTCTATCTCCCAGGCCTGCATGGGCTCTCTGAGGCCACATGCCAGACTGCTTCCATTTTGGCTTTTGGGTAGTCCCAAGAGGTGTCTGTCCATTGTACAGCTTGTTTTGCCCTGCTCCATGGCCCTTTACCCACCCAGAAATGTACATGCTAAAAGTCATAAGGATTTATAAAACTATTACAAAACTTATTTTATTTCTCTTTACTCAAAGCATATTTTAAAAAATTAATAAATTGAGCTTTCACATTTTATCCCTTGTTTCCAAGGGGAACTGTGAATACAATAAAACTGTAAGTAGAGCTTTGAATCTAAAGAATAGAAGAAATGCTAAATATTAAAAATGTCTTTCTTTCATGATACAGAAAAATTCAGTATACTTCTAAATAAATATTTAGCTGCAGAAATTGCAGCCATTTTGTTAGTAGTGGAGAAAAAAAGTAACACAAGCCATGGGATGCTCCTCTGTGTGTCAGCTGTGTGAGGAAGGGGGTTGCTGCTCAGGATGAGCCTCCCACTCCTCTTGCACACCTGCTAGGAGGGTTTGGATCTTAAGAGCAGTGTGATTTCAGTGTGGTTTCAGCCTGGCACTCTTGGAGGTACCAAGTGGCTTTGTTGGGTTGGGATCATTCAACCTAGGTTAAGCTTTGTGCCCCAGGGTATGATCCTAAACCAGGTGGTTCCTGATGTGCCAGTAGCTGGAGTGTTCTAGCAATATAAATTCCATCTGGAGGAAGATACAAAGTGGTACATTTAAGGAGTTCTCCAGAACCACTGCATGATCTTTATGTCGGCATAATGAATACATCAGTTCCCCGTTGTACCTTCTGTTTGTCCCACAGTTTAGGACTGCTCTGCTGTACTGTGAGGATATTTGGGACTGATTTCCAGAGACTTTCTCCATAGATCAACATTGTCCAGAAGGAGCATCTACAAAAGCACCACACTACTTGGCATAAATTTGCAGCTCTGCAAAGGTGCTGGACCACACTCAAGTACCCCCATTGCAGGATGCTGCAGCCAGGCAGCATTCCTGCCTGAGGAAATGCAGCCGTGGAGTTCCCTCTCCTTCTCAGAAGGGACCATGAGACTGAGTGTGTCAAATTTACATGATTAATTACGTTTGATGACAAAGTCACGATGCTGTTGGGCAGCAGCAGCAGCACAGTGCTGGGTACAGGAGAAGAGGGTGTGCCACAGACTGGAGACAACAGCTGGGCAAGAGTTTTAGCTGAAAGACTGTGACAATCCCACTCTGCTTGAAGGGAAGCCAACCTAAGTGTGATTTTGCCTGGAAGGAAAAGTGGTGCTATGAACTTTTGTATGATGATCTTTGTCTCCCATCCAGTCAGTTTGCTCCTAGAAAGTCTGTAGCCACATGATTGTTCCATGAAAACAGTACTGGGGTGTTTTTAGAGGAAAGGAAACCCCTAAGATAATTTTGAATCATTCAAAATGCTAATCAGAACATCTATTCTAATTCTTATCAATTTAATTTATACGTAAACAAAATCAGACTTTGTTTAATCTTTTATCTTAAAAAAAATCTGCTTGGATGCTTTGTTGAACTTGACTTTCATAACTTTGAAGAAATGTTTTTTTTTCCAGTGGAGATGGTCAAAATAGTTTTGCAGAGCTTAGTACTCCTTTGATAAAATGTGCTAATGCTAGCGAGTGTACTTCAGTACAGCACAGATGAAAATGCAAGGGCAGCTGGGAAGTCTTCACAACAACTATTCTGTATCATGTGATGTCAAAGATCCCCAGGCAAACATAGCTAGAGATATCAAATCTCTCAAAGGGCTAAAATCCCAGCTGAGTCTCAAATTCACTGTGCAGGAAAGGGCTGTAATCTGCTAAAGAAAAGCAGATGTACAAAATTCATTCTGGCAGCTGCATCTGTCATGCTGCCTCTCCCCCACCCTGCCTCGATAGACCCACTCTTCCATCCAGTCGTGTGCTTTTCAGAGACGACAGAAATAGGCAAGCACAAATGTCAATCATGTGAAATCTATCCCTTAAGATTGTCCTTCTTTCCTCATCCTGCCTTACAGTCGGACTGAGCCCTATTGCTCCCTCAGCCCCTCAGGGAAACGCTCTCAGAATTAAGGCCAAGTACTGGGCAGGAGCCCTGGGGTATCCCTGTGCAGCCATGCAGCTCCCCCCACTCTGACAACATCCCTGCGCTCCACGAGGGGACAAGCCCATCCTGGTTCTGCACTGCATATCCTGCTCCTTAGGGATCCCCTCAGCATCCTGGGGCAGGAGCCTGCAGGAGGGGCTGCTGCCATCTCGCACCGCACTCCTCGTGTTGCAACAGGGACTCGGGCCTCAGGGCCCCGATGGCGGCGGGGGGGCTGATACTCCCCCTGCCGCACCACGACCAGGGGGAGCGCTTCGGCGGCTCTGGGGCGCCCCGGCAGGCAGGCCCTGGGCCCCGGAGAGCAGCCCTCGGTAAGGCTGGCGAGCACTGAGGCCGGAGAGTAGCCCTCGGTAAGGCTGGCGAGCACTGAGGCCGGTGCGCAGGGCAGGCAGAGCCCGCAGTCCCCGGGGCAGGGCCCGGCCCGGGCGGGGGTGTGCCCGCGGCCTCCCGCCGGCAGGCGGCGCCCGCGCCCCTCAGGCACCGCGGCATTCCCGGGGTTTGCTCCCGTTGGCGCCTGGCAGTGCGCTGGGCGTGACCGGCACACGGCTGCCTTACCCAGCGCCGAAACCTCGAACTGTTTACACATTTCAACAAGCAAGGGCATCAGCACCCATTGCCTGCAAATTGCGTAACTTTTGTGTAAATTACTACCCAACCCCCATTTGTTGGCGGTGTGCCTCGCTTCTCATGTTAACCAGTCTGCGGGCGCGGTCCGTCCCTCCATCGCAGCCTGGAGCCCGTTCTGAGTCGGCGGCCGGTGGCTCGGTGGTCGCGATCGCCCTCTGCCGGGATTACCACTCCCCAGCCACCGCTCATCCCCGCTGACTTCACTCCTAGTGGCTCTCGCCCGGACAGCCCATCCAGCTTGGGATAGTCTTCCCTATTTAAAATTCTAACCAAGCACCCGATGCTCACAATGCCGCTGATTAATCGTGACTGCCCAGCTCCCACCTACTCGTTTAAAAAACCCAAAGGCAGCGCCCGATCAGAGCGCTCCGCACGCCTCGCAGGTTCGGTGCCGCCCCCTCTGAGGCGGGAGCGCCCTCAGCGAACGTGGCGGCGGCCCCGCCCCTCCGCGGCCATGGCGGCTCCCGGCACGGCCATGGCGGCTCGCAGCGCCGTGTGGCTCGGCGGGGACGCGGTGAGGCGGCGGGGGCTGCGCGGGCAGGGCAGGGCGGTGGGGCCGGCGGGTTGGGGCTGACCCGTGTCCCCTCGCAGGTGGAGTGGGTGCTGTGCCCGTACGATGTCCATCACCGCGTTCCCCGCGCGTCGCTGGAGAGGCACACGGCGTCCTGCCGGCTCCGCAGGATGGGATACTCCGCCGAGGAGGAGGTGGGAGCGGGGAGCGGGGCACGGGGCCGGCGCCGCTGCCCTGGGCGCGCCGGCTGCCGCCGCTCGGTGGCCGCGGGCCTTGACCGAGCCCTTTGGTCCCGCAGGCCGAGATGTACGACTGCAGCTTTTTCTACGAAAACCTGAAGGTTCCCACCGTGGCCATGGGTGAGCGGCAGCGGGGGCTGCGCCTGCCGGGGCGGCACACACGGCTGGGGCTGAGGAGAGACCCCCGGGGAGGCGCACGGGATGAGGGGCTGAGGGGACATCCCGGGGGGAACAGAGATGTGGCACTGAGGAGTGCGGGTAGCACAGCCCCGCTGCCTTGGCAGCTGTAAGCGACCCAAGACCTGAAAATCTTGAGTGGTTCAATCAGCAGGTTGGTTTTCTCAGATTGTAATTTGCAATATGCCTTAATTTACCGTTTTTATTCTTCTATCACTGTGTAATTCTACTCTGTAGGTCACTTTTATATTTTCACCTTAAAATCCAAGGAGGATCTGTTTTTTCCTCTTAGGAGTTTCTTCCTATGTTTTCAGTCCCCACTCATGCATCAAACACAAAAAGTGTGTTAAAATGCGTGCTTAGAAAGCGCGGAAGCTGTCCATAGAGTTTGGAAATAAAACACTGGTACAAAGAGCAATATACATACATTTATTTTTACACATCCTTGTAACCCAGAAATACATTTTTTTCCCCTTAATTTTCTCCCCATTTCAAATATGTAATAGATGAAAATTACACTTTTAGTTCGAATTTCCCCTTGTATGTGAATGAAACTATGATGTTCTGTACCATGTGTCTCATAATAGAGGTTGGGGAATAAAGAGCAATCTAACCAAGTACCTGAGAACCTAATGTAAAAGTTGTATGATTTTATTTTCTTCTCTGCCTGCAGATAAAGATCTACAGTTTCACATTATTAAGCAGGCTAGAGCCCAAAGTGCAAAGGAAGGTGCCGGCTACAGTGAAGGTAAGGAGCAAGCAAATACTGATGTGACTTCACCAGCCTCCTGGAAAGAACTGCTTGTGTCTCCCTCCTTGCTGCTTCTTTCATTCCACTGAGAACTGCTGTGAGGACTTAATTTATTTTTAATATTCCTTCCCCTGCATGTCTTGAAACATGATTATTTTCTATTCTTGGGGTAACTAGATGAGAGACTTGAGTCTGTTGTGCTCATACCTCTATTATCTTCAGGACTGAAAAAAAACAAACAACCTATGTGTTACGATATTGGACTGTTTCAAGACTGAACTAAGAAGTTGTGGAGGAGCTATGCTGGCACATTTGCAAATGTGACGTTGTCCTTTGTCCTGCTCCAAACTCACTAATTCCTTTATGTTTCATTTTTTGGTGGGCTTTGTGACCAGCCAGGGAACCAGGCTAGGACAGAGTCTTTGGGGGTTCAGAAGAAAAATAGGCCTCCCTGTGGAATATGTAGAGCTTTAGTGTATGGTTGAGAAATTACTGCAGCACCTGAAAGAACATTTGCTCTCTGTAGACTTTGGTTTGTTAAGCATATGCAGGCAGCAGGAAAAGTGTTACTGAAACTTTTCTGACAGTGAAATACAGCAGCACTTGCTCGGACAGTTTTTCATGTTTTCTTTGTTTTTCTGGCATAGCAAATAGAGGCTTGATGGGCAGTTGCTTGGGAAGGAGATTTCCTGGGATGAGCACTGTTTTGAGCATGTCAGGTGCATTTCCTTTGAAGGGAAGTGGGAAGTAATTAATTTGACACAAGCACATCCGAGTAGAGAAGTAGCAGATAAACCCTGTGTGGAGTGGTTCATTGCAAAGGTGCACCAGCGAGCCACTAGATGCCAGTGTTCACTGCCCACATTTCCCTGCAAGCTTGCCTTTCTCTAAGGATAACACTAAAACCGGGTCAATGGTTTCCATTGTGGCAGCTTGGCCTGTTGTGAAATTTACTGGCTTGTTTGTTCAATTTAAAGTCTTTGGCAACAGAAACAAATGAAAAATAGTTTTTTCATTGTAAATTTGCTTTTGACTCGCTGTCTCAAAGAAAGTGATTTTCTTTCTTTGTTTTCTTTCTTTTTTTCAATTCTAATCATATTCAGAATATTAGCATAGCTATATTGTTGAAAAAACTGGTCTTAATCACAAGTTGTGTAATTCTTGTTAAATCACAAGCATGTAATTATCAGTGCATTTTTATGGACTTCTATGATGCTGTAAGAACAGTGCATTTTAAAAAAAGACTGCTAGTTTTAAATCAATTTGTTCATGTTAGAACAGTTCTAGTTTAGGTTCCAAGTATAGTAATGATGAAATCTTGTATTTTTGGTTTGTTTGTAGAGTTATTGAGATTTCTCTTCCTCTTCTTTGGTGTCTTTGGCGATAGTAGGATGTGAAAGATTGCCCAGCTTCCATTAAGAGCTGAATAATCTGAAGAAGCTTTAGGTTTGCTGTTGTGAAGGGTGTTGTATACACCCTTCTTACATGTTGGCTCTTCTGCCTGCCTTGAGATGTGTGGGATTATGTTAGGGGAAGCAGGATTATGAAGGTCAGATCAATGATTGCTGGAACATTGAAAGTTTTTTACTAAACATGTTTTTTTTCTGGCAACGTTCTAGAGTATTGCATCCTGTGTCTTTGGGGAAATCACTTAACTGCTGTTACAATGAATTGAGAATGGATTGATTTGTTTGGAGGCACCTGTGTTTTAATTGGGCAGTGGGAAAGAGGAGTGTGCAGGCAGTGCATTTGTTTCCATAACTTTAAGTGAGTTATCTGAACCGATCTGGAGCACTTTGAAAGTGCCTTTGTAGTCCTTTTAGCTGTAAATTCCTGTGTCAGTCTATTATAAAAGCTCTGTAGAGAAGGTGACAGTGTAAGTGAGACTGATTTACACAGTGCTTGGTTATCTAGTGTCCTAGAAGCTTTCATTCTTGTTGGCAGAACAGGTATTTTGCAGCTAGTACTTTACATAACATTTTAGGGGTAAGGTAAACCCACAAGTTAAAGCTGCAGCCTGTCTTGATTTAATTTGTAAGCCAAGAGCTGAAACTCATGGGAAATTACAGAGTGTCATTTCGATCTAATCTAGAATGATTCCTTCATGGCATATGAAAACTGTATCTGTGTAAGCAATCAAGAGGGGTTGTAAAGCCTGCGTGGGGCTTGGATCTTTGAACAGTTTTTATCTTTTCAAATTGAGAAGGTTGAAACTTTTTACAGATACATAGGGGAAAGATGAAAACAGCCTGGGAGTTTACTGCTTTGTTTGTTTGTTGATCTTCTTGGTATTATCCTGCATAATGGTGCCATTTTACTAGTAACAGCTCTGTCCAACCTCCAGGATCTTACTCGTTGCTGCCCATCGAAGTTCCTCAAAACCACAAGCGTTTCACCTGTGACCTGACCCAAGCTGACCGCCTTGCTCTTTACGATTACGTTGTTGAAGAAACAAAGAAACAGAAGTCTAGATCACAGATAACAGAAAATGACAGTGACCTCTTCGTGGATTTAGCAGCAAAAATCACCCAAGGTTTGAAGAATGATCTGGTGTTGAATTTACGGCTCAGAACTTTCAGTTTGTCCAGTTTTGTTGAAAGCCAAAGAGAATTAGTTGTTCTAAGTTTTGGGGTTTTCTTTTGTGGAGAGCATACTGTTCTGAAAAGCCACAGCAAAGACCTGGCATCATAAAACGCTAATGATGTTTTCCTTCTGGGAAAGCCTCAGTGCTCTTCTCTTGGCACACATATTGTGTTTATCTCAGTAGATGGATTTTCTGTCTTTGCTGCAGCTGACTCCAGGTTGCTTAATGTTGACAATGTGCTGTGCAGCTTGGAACAGTTATTTGCTGTAAGACATGATGAGATTAAAGATTGCTTAAGAGTAAAAGCTGAACAGGAGAGGTTGGCAGTCATCCAGGTGGAGCTCTTTAGCAACATACATTGGGTGTTGGTCTGGGACCTCTCATCCCTGTTGAGTCATGCCAGTTTGTAACTGTACTGAGTGCAGCAAAAGCATCTGTTTTGCCCTGCAGGCCCTGCTGTGCCTAGGAGGTGTGACAGTGCTTGTCATCTACACAGGTAGATTTTTTACAGAATCTGGCTTTCTCATTCTGTACCTTACTGTAATACTGGCTTTGAAAACGTGACCCATATTTAGAAGGTGTTTGACCAAATCACAAGCCCATATATTGGTTTGGATCACAGTTTGGAGACTTTGATATCACATAACAGCATTTGCTTGGTGGCTTTTTACTTGTGTGTAAACAGCCAGCAAGAAGTCTGGGGAGGAAGCTTGAGATAAATTCGCCATAATTACTAAATACAGGAGGAACTTGAGAAAGAACACAATTATTTTATGTTCCTGAATGTATGAGGCATGCATACCTGCAGGTGCTAATGTCCTGTTTGTTTCACTCCCATTTTTTTTGCTAGATGATAGTCAGAAAGGTCCAAAGTCCCATCTTGAAATTCTGGCTGAAATGAGAGACTACAAAAGGCGGCGGCAGTCATACAGAGCTAAGAATGTTCATATAACAAAGAAGTCCTACACTGAGGTGAGATCAGAAAAAAAAGGGCTTTTTTGCACAAAAGTGTTTATTATGCTTATATATTATATAAACAATTATAAACTCTTTCAGTGACAAATAATACATGTCTTTCTCTGCTCCTTGTATCCTGTTTTATTATTATTGCAAACTATAGAGGAATGGTTTTGGTTTGTTGCAGTAAGCTGCTAATTATAAGCATTTCTAACTGCTGAGTTTTGGATGTGAAAATGCCAGCAAGATATAGCTCACTATCATAAAATGGTGCTATTTAAATTTATGCTGAAACATTTTTCTGCAAATAAGACTTTCCATTCAAACATCTGATGTATGGGGTTTGGAGGAGATTTTTGTGTTTTTTGGAGATGCAGTGCTAGTTCAGGCATGACCCTGATATGTTTGTTTTTAACATATATTAATCTCCAGGTGATTCGGGATGTGATTGGTGTGCATATGGAAGAACTCAGCAATCAGTGGCAGGAGGAGAACAGGTTGGATAATGCAGAGATCTGTGAAGGAGGGAAGTCAAAGTCTTCAGGAAGGTATGCCACAGCTGACAGCTTCTTCAGGCATGAAGCATATTGTATTTTATCTTATTACCTTCTTCTGATAGCACATACCAACCTTATCTGAGTCATATGTACGGTTTATTTTATACTAATTCTATTAAGTCTTTCTTGAGAAACTGACTGCCTGAAGAATGGAGAAAAATGAAAAAGTATGTTTCTTTCAGATGTAAGTAGGTTAGTTGCAAGTGATTCAGCTGAACAGGTAGTTTCTGGTGGAGCTGGGGAATGAATAGTGCTTCCCCTGTGCCCAAATGTGTATATATGTTGTAGCTGGATACAGAAGGACACTTGGAAATACAAGTACACAATTTCTTACCCTTCCCTACCACATGACATGTGTTAGATACATTACACCTCGGAGTAAAAGTTTCCATTACATAATAAATAGGGGGAGGCTTTACAGTTCTTATCCCTGCAAATGCTGCTGTGCTAATTGGGAGTGTGTTTTAGCTATACATATTTCTGCTGTGTCAGGCCACACTGCACAGCCTTCCAGACGTTTGTCACTGAAGTAAACATTGCCTGGTGATAGCCTGTTTGTGCCTCTTCAGCAGATCTTTGAGAGGGCAATGTTTTTGAAATGCACTAGAAAGTGACACTCTGTTCCCAGCATTAAAATGAAGATGAATGGGTGGCAGAGCACTGGAACCACTGGCCCAGGGAAGTCTGGAGTCTCCCTGTCTAGAGACATTCAATATCCACCTGGACACATTCCTGTGTAACCTGCTCTAGGTGACCGTGCCTTGGCAAGGGGAGTGGAGTAGATGAACTCCAGAGGTCCTTTCCAACCCTAACAATTCTATGATTCTGTCAGATCAAGACTTAGGTTCTCCAGCTATGGGTTGCAGCTTAAGGCAGGTGGTTGAAGAATTAAAGATTTAAAGCAAAACAGAGTGAACTCCTTCTCCTGCCTCCTGTTTCACAAGCAGAGGTGTTAAGACTGAGGAGCAGTGTTTATAGGAAATAATTGGATTAAATATTGTGCTGAGATATGCACGTGGACTTTGGGCCTTTTTTGGGAGATACTGTATTTCTTAGAGAGAGAGAGAGGCTTAATAAAAGCTAAGTTCTCTGTCTTACATCTTTAGTAAGCCATTGTATTACAAAACTGGAAACACTGACTGTGAAACTATTTTTCTTGATGAAAATCACCTAAGTTTATTTCCAGAAGGGAAGAGAGGCGGTCAGCCTCAGTGGACTCGCGGCAGTCTGGGGGAAGCAGTAAGGATACAGAGGGCACGAGACACAGGAGAGACTCCAGCAGGAGCCCAAGTAAACGAAGAAGGAGTCGTGAGAGAGGCAAAGACAGAGACTCTCGGAGAAAAAGAGAGAGGTGAGCAGAAACAGCTGACTGCTGCTTCCCAAACGGGCAGATGGAGCCATTTTCTGTGAGAATTTAGTGCAGAGACTGAGAATGTCTAGTCTAATTAGAAAGCTAGGCTAACCTCATTTGCAGTATGACAAGTCAGTGGCATGAGGCTAATACTAAACAAAACCTGCTGTAAGATCATAAACTGTGATCCAGACTTCAGAATTTACTGTCACATGTGAAAGGTGGCACTTTCTGCAGCACTCTGCAGGACTGCAACAGTACTGTAACAGGCTATTGATTTTACTCCTTGATCAACATGGTTAAATGGACAGTATGTTTCTCACCCACAGCTAAGTGCCTGTCATGTCTAATGCTCTGGTTTGCTCTGGACCTGAATAGATAGTATTATTTGTTTCACTAATATGCATACACTAGCCTTTTCAAATTAGATGCTTCAAAACTATGCTCTTGCTCTTCAGTGCTTCTGGACATACAATTTAGCAAAAGAAACCAAATCTAGGCCACACCTTCTAATACCATCAACAAGGACATATTTACCAGGACCACAGGTGTGTGGGACATGTGTTTGAGCAGACATGAAGACTGTTGTGCAGAAGAAATGCTGCCTTGCCCCTTGTGTTTGGGTAAACACATGACATAACTGTGGATGGCAATGATGGCTTGTGTCAAAGCCAGCTTCATTACACCATGATGCCATTCATCCTAAACTAATTGCCACTCTGGCACTGCATGACAAGGAATGATTAAAGGGGCATGGATCATAAACTGTCTAAAAGCAGTTTATTTCCTCAGAGGAGGACATGACTATGTTTAATGAGAGCTTTCCATTTTCCAAGTTGTTTTTTTCTCTTCAGACTCTCACTCTGAGCCTAACAGCCCACACAGTTATGTTTTTGTTTCAGGGATGAAGATAAGTATCACAACCATAAAAGAAGAAAGTAGAAACAAGAACCTGATGATTTTGTTTGTCAGCTGTTCAAAACATAACTTCAACAAGAACTACTGTTACTGCTGTTTTGCCCAAGGCAGTAAAGGTATGCACAAAATATTGGTGTTGCATCCCACCTGTGCTGCTTGGAGACAAAAAAGTGCTAAGGTTTGTCAGGATGACAGCAGTATATTTCAGATAATGTGTAAATCTGTAACATTTATACATCTGTTAATAAATTATATTTATCTCTCACGTATTTGAGTTATTCTGACAAGGCTGAAGAATAGAATTTATGGGAGGTTGTATTTAACTGGCCTTCCTGGCCAATAGGTAGTGGATATAGAACAGAGCTAATCCCTGGAGCCCAGATCAGGTACAAACAGGGAAGGCATGAAGAGAGCTCCCCCTCCTACCTTACACTGTCACCACTAGGTGACATTTCCTACTTACAGCTATACCAGAGGGCAGATTTCGGAGTTCTCCTACAGGATAAAACCTCTTCAACTGCAGCTAGTGTTAAATGGACAATATCACTAGTTAGTGTTCCCAAGCTCATGCTCGAAGAAAATTTGGATCAATATAATCTGGCAGTGGTGCTGAGAATGTAGCTCTCCACAGAGGCTAGGGGGCCTTCCCACCAAGGACACCTAGAATATTGCTGAGTACCATATTCAAACACCAGGTGCATTTCCTTCCAGCAATAACTAGGAAGACTTCCCATCCTGTGGTCTAACATACAAGTATTTGTGGCAGAGGTTGATAAAACAATTAAAACATGCAGGTAGATATTAAGGATGTGTGGTTCTGTTAATTCCTCAAACAATCTACTTCAGCAAGGTCAGTCACCATCAGCCAAGATTCTTGCCTCAACAAAGTAAGCAACAATAAGAGCTCAAAGATCCATCTTTCCTAAAATGCAAATGGAAGTTGGATCAATGTGCCAGGAGAAGGCACTCAATGTTGCTTCTGGTTCTGGCCTTCTCAGTCAAAGGGAATCTTTCCAGTTTTACTGTAGCCACTAGTGTCTTCTTTCATACCTCAGCTGTTTCTGCAATTAAGTGTGATTATCTGTCACTAAATACTTGGTCTAGTTTTGATGGACTTAGGCTTCTATACCTGCTACAGCAGTCTAAGCAAACAGCTCTGTCAGGTATTCCTCACCTATGTGACAAATGCAGTAGCTTTTCCTGCCAGAAAACAAGATATATTTTAAAACATCTTTATTTAGACAAGTTTATCCAAAAATGAAGAAAGATATTTAAGTTCTGAAGGGGGTCTAATTAGAGGGAAAACAATGTGGAACCATTGCAGTCCTTTCATTAGTTTTGTCTACCAGCTCAGCCTCAGGGTTTTCATTAAGTTCTTTCAATAGGGCTTGGTAAAACAGTTTGTTTAAACAGAGGATGTCCAGGCAGACAAGGTAGTCCAAGAACCAGAGTCAAAATGAAGTCAGAGCTACCCGAAGCATAATGAGCAATGCTCCAGTTACAGCTGCCCCAGCTTAACTGAATTCCATGTTATACTTAACAATCACTCACCAAAGGTAGGTAGGAAGCTCGATAACAAAACAATTTTTGCTCAATATAAGCAGATAAGTGAAGGGGTTGCTCTCCAGGGGAGGCCATCAGTATCTGAGAGGCAGAACAGTATAACCATGCATTATTCAATTAACATCCCCTAAAGGGCCATCTTAAAGAGTAGAACAAAGAGAAAAGGAAATGCCAGAAAAGAGGATTGTGTTGTTCTAAAATGTGCAAATTATGGTACTTCAAACACAAATTATTTTCTTGAACTTGTTTCTTCTTTTTTTTTTTTCTTCTCATCTCATGCTGAAGTGTAGGGTTGATCAATAAAATATGAAGGAGTATGGCAGGAAGTGTCTGATCAGCACCATGCCAGAGTGTTTGTCCCTGGAAAGAAATAAACCAAATTTTTTAAATGGCACTTTCACATGGTAAATCCTAGTGTGTTGGACAAGATACAATTTAGGGCTATAGAAAATACAAGCAAAAGAGGGTATGATTAGAAAGTGGTTCTTACAAAAAACTGTCAATCTGATAACTAATGATGAAACAGTTCGTTTGTATGCTCTTGTTTTGGAGCTCCCATGAGCTTGGAGCTGGTGGCAATCTAAGAGAGTGTATGGCAGTGTTTTCTGGGGGGAGGTGGGGGCTACAGTGCCTTCTGTGAGCTGAGAGAAGCTTCCCCCATGTTCTACAGAGCCAGTGCCAGACAGCTCCAGGACAGAGCCAGCACTGGCCAGGGCTGAGCCCAGCAGCGATGGTGGCAGCACCTCTGAGGTGGTGTCAGCCCACCATGCACAGAAAGAAAATTCCAGACAGGGTAGAACAGTTCAGTGTCTGTGTGCAAGCATGCTACGCAGGCAGCATGTGGAGGACAAGCCTGTTGCAGATGTTTTTAATTGGTGTAAGTGCATTTTGTGTGACCTATGTGTGACTACGGATACAATGAGAGAACTCCCCATCTCCCTCTGGTTTATGATCTATGTTAAACCAAAGGAGCAGCCCAGAAGATGCTGCTGGTTCCAGAAGCGGTAATGTGCAGATGTTACAGGCCTGTATATAATAGCTTCCTACAGGGAAAATTATACCACCATATAAAGACTTCAGTATTTCAGAGAAAGATGGATAAATAACAATTGTACCTTTTAACAGTGCAAACACTGAAGTTGACAAAAAATAACTATGAATACTTTTGATTCAGTCTTAGTCAATCCTTGCACCTGTCATCATGGCTGTGCCCAAAAGAAGACGGACTATTCACCTGAAATTAAAGGTTTATGGAGAACCCAGAGGCACTGATACAATTCTTTGCAGAGATTTTTACTTACGCTTTTTCTTTAATTTCCTGGAGGAATACATTAATTTCTGTCTCTGATATCTCTCCATCAATACTGGCCAAATATGAATAAAGGAATGAGAATGTTTCAAAGGGAATTCGAGCTGCTCCACCTTCTGGGTCTCTTGTTAGGATCTCACAGGCCTGTTTCATTGAACTCAGCAAGGACTGCAGGGGGTTCCAGCAAGACATGAAAGGAAAAGGATCAGAGCCATGAACATCCTTGCATACCATGACAAAATCCACACTGTAAGCCATTAAAAGGGAGGGTAAATGAGATGAAGGTGTTACCATTGTGGCCTAGCTTTAAACCCCAAGTTTACTCTCTAGTGCAGGTCCAGGGATGGAAACAATAATGCAGTTCTAGTAGAGACAAGAGTAAAAAATACAAGAATCTTGTGATGGTTAAAGATTACATAGGGTAATCTGAGCTCTCTCCATTAGGGCCAAATTGCTCTCTTCTGCTACTGTAAATGCTCCAACATTACTGTATCTAGTAAAAGATTTTTTTGTGCGTGTGTATATGTCACCTCAATGGTTCTAAATGAATTCTCAGCAGCAGTTAAGACAGACAAATCTACAACTGCCAGAAAATTAATACAGGTTTGGTGATTGTATTATGATACTGTATTATGTAATTGTTAGATTATATTTTGGCTCATATTTACTATTTTTCCTATCTCTATGCAAGTTCCATT
The DNA here is from genome assembly GCA_013397245.1 of Thryothorus ludovicianus. Lineage (NCBI taxonomy): Eukaryota > Metazoa > Chordata > Aves > Passeriformes > Certhiidae > Thryothorus > Thryothorus ludovicianus. Next base: position 438,921 of record VZTB01013333.1, read on the forward strand.
TTAATAGATAGTAGAAAAAGCAGTGAAGCAAAAAGGCATTTAAAGAATATTCCAGTTTAGTCAAAGGCCGATAACATCTGAGTTACCTTTAAAAAACATGCCTCAAATTATTAGTTCCAAATATGCTTTGAAAAAATCCTTCCTTTAATATGGTGTTGATAATCCAGTGCCCTATGCATGCTGACCTATATGAGCAGAAGTGTGGAAAAATTCAGCATTGAGTTTCATTCAGTCAAAGACTGATTGGACGCCATTAAAGAAACAAACAAATAAAACCACACACAACATAAAAGCACAAAACCCACACGAGCTTTCTTCAACCTGTCTTAATATTTTTCACTGCAACTTTTTCAATATTTATTCTAACATTTGCATTAACAAGCAAGCAATGTCTATTAAAAAGACAGTATTTCCTAGCAGAATAGCAATACCTAAAATAAATGCAGTATCTTTTTGTTTAAGATCTAGAACACAGGCCAGAGTAGTGTCATCTTACAATCCTTTAACAGTTTCACTTAATGTATCTCCTCCCCTGGGAGGCTTCTCAGGGAAGAGAGGCAGCTGACTATAATGGCCATAGATTTTGGATTTTGCATTTGGATTTTTTATGGATTTTGCATTTGACTACCCCCCAACTGCCCTTTCTGCTCCTGCCACCCCAAACTGCCATGGTCTCTCTCTCACAATACAGTAAATTATTCATATCTGTCTTGCCAGCTTTGAAAGGCAATTTAACAGGCTACCTGTGGGGTGATTTCTCCAAGGCTTTTGTAAAAATGCATTGGTGCTTTACAAAAAAAGATACTTCAGACTAATGCTCTTAAGAAGTTCATATTTGTTTGCTCTTGTATCTCAACTATGACCCTCTGACTGTGAACACAATTTACAGCTCCAGGAAATGAATGTAAATTTCTTGTGTCTGTCTTTCTCTTTGGTTTAGAAAACCAAGGTTTAGATTTCATTATGTAGTACTGAAATCAAATAATTCACTTAATATCCAAAAAGATAGTGAGATGGTGAAATTTAGTCCGTCTAGCTTTATCAGAATTATGTTCCTGTCACTCCATTTTTGGTTTTGTTTGAGTTTTTTTTGCAGGGAGAAAGTTGTTTTTTAGATAAGTAATGTTGTTACTTTTTTTAAGTGAAGAAAAGAGCTCAAACTACAAGATCATTTTGGGAGGGAGACTGGAATCAAGAAATACAAATTTGAAATAAAGAGACAGACAGACAGATAGATAGATAGACAATTGCACAATTGCATTGCCAAGCCAGGTTAACATTCAGGGCTTCCAGATACCGCAATATTCACAAAATATTATTTCACATATATTTTCTTTCTAGTACCTCTTCTTCCCTACTGTAGAAATCATTAGAAGTATTATACTTTATAAGAACATCAGCTTAATACATTTTATAATCTTTCATTCTGTTGAAGCGCTCTACTGAGATTTTATTGCAGACATTAAAAGAATTAAATGTAGGTGTAGTAAAATTAAGTGCTGCTGAGAAAATCTAATTGGCTACACAATCAATTAAAAATTGGTCCCTTAATTTCTCCCTTCAATTCTCTTTCATGGACATTTACACTGACACCATCAGCATCATTCCTCCATCATCCTCTCTCACACAGTAAGAGCTTCCTGCAGACACACTTGCTCTTCTTCTGCCACTCCAGTAAACTGAGGACTTAGCCATCCTTCTGGCTAAGTTCCCCAGACCAACATCTGATGGGCAACAGAAGTGAACACACAAGCCACTTGGCCAGCTGCTGCAAAAGCAATCATCATTCCCCAAATCCATCTGCATTCATTGTTCAATGGTCTATCTTGTTCATGGACCCAGACAACCACTTGTGTTTGGATATGAGGGCTCCTGCTGTCAACGTACCCCACCAAGCACGCTGCACCCAAGTGCCAGAAACTTCATCCACTCCACCTTCTCGTCAAAACTGTCCAATTGCAGGATAGCTTCCAGCTGAGTCTTTGGCAAGCCCAAATGCTTCCATTTTACCTTCAGTTCTGCAACAGTCACCATCCCTTTGGGAGAAAGCTTTGAACAAAATCATGGTACCACAGTAAGAATTATGAAAACCAGAATGAATTTAAGAACACAGTGTCTCCTTAAAATACTTGACAGTCTCTCCCCAACCATCTCCAATACACCAGCATTCCTCAATAGCATTGTGCATTTGATAAAGAAGAGCTCGTACCTGTTTGTGCAAGACCTTAAGGAGTCCTGGGGTCAAACCAGCATCTTTCTTCTCTGTTGCTAAAGGCATTTCAATCCTCTCCTTCACAGGAAGCGGTTCACCTTTAGACAAGGCTGAAAAATACCTAAGTGAATGCAAAGAGCAACACATCTCAATTCCCCTGGCCATTACAAACTGCACAGAAGTAAATGCTCCTACAGTTCAGTGTAAGAATCTGCAGGCTCCCCCACAGGAGCAGCAGCACCTGGCAAGCTGCCTACATGCACAGCTCCCATCTTCTTGTGCCCAGAAACAACAATCTTTATGTTTACTTGCTCCTTTTCGTGACACTCTAATAATTCTTAAGGCATCTAGTTTATTTTGTGTGTGATATATTCAGCTTTTTTGATTGATGAGCCTGAGGGTTCATCTGCTTAACATTCCCCTCATGCACTACCCAAAATGTACATCTGCCTATTCACATTGCAACCCTCTCCTCAGCTGCCATGGGTTGCAGTGTAAAATATAATCAGGGGTGTGTTATTCTATCACCATCCGTTGGAACTGGGATGGGTGGTAGTGATGTTATCTTCTGTTGATAAGCCAGCTGATAAGAAGCCATCAAGAGCAGTTTCCTTATCTCCTCCATGGCCCATCCTCCCTCCAGGGATAGTTCTTCTGCTAATGGGCCATTGAGTCCACTGATAAACTTCCATCATCCCATTGGGAAATGCTCCAGCCAGGGGGGGGGAACTGAGCCCCTCTACAGGGATAAAAAACCTGAGACTTGGAACACCAAGTCAGTCTTTTCCACTGGACTCCCAGAGGAAGAACAGGCCCATCCTTCACCACTGGACCTTCAGCAGAGGGTTGCACATTTTCTCCAGGATCACTGCTTCAACAGAGCCACAACTGCTACTCCAGGAGGACTGCAGCCACCGTTGCAAGTAGACTGCTGCCAGCAGGGTGTCAGGTTGTATTCTGACTCTGTCAGTGGTTTTCTTTATTGCATGTATTTTGTTTCCCTTTTGTTTTATTTTCCCTTTTTCTAATAAATTGTATTTCTGACTTGGGGTGTCTCATTGGTTTTGCTTCTGAAACCAGAACATCAGCATTTCTGCTAATTCTGTCCACTCCAAAATAAAATCTAAGAGTAGAGCATAAAGGCATTGGATGCACATCCTTTTAATTATAAGGCTGCCATAATCTTAAGAGCTGCCTCTGCCTTAACTGGCCAGCAATCTGAATTGTGCAAGAAAGACTCAGCTTTTATTCAGGTGCATCTAATTTATAAGCTTCTGCACTTGTCCTGCCTCATCTGCCCTGGTCACCCATGGCCATGTCCAGGCTATGCCACACTGTGCAAATACCTGCTAAAATGCACGGCAGGCAGCACTGTGTATCTGAATTATATAGAAACAGATGCACAGTATCCATGTATATGTTACACCCGGACTATTTGAGAGCCAGATCCATCTCCTCATCTGATTATTCACAGGGACAAGCACTACAACAGCGGCAGCACGTGTGAAGCCGCAGCCTTGCTCTGCGTTGCACGGCTCCCAGGCACGGCTCCTGCTGTGCCAGGTCTCCGGAAAGAGGGGCGCGCCACGGGCAGCAGCCGCCCTCCCACCTGCGGCAGCCTTTGGGCACAGGCGGGGGCTGCCCCCGCTCCCAGCCGGCTCCAGATAGAGGGGAGCCGCGCCTCACCTCCATCACACCCCTAAGAAACGCCACACCATTTTGAGGTGGTCCCGCTGGCGTTCTCCAACATTGCAGCGGTTACAATTCAGCTTCAGCTTATTTTCTTTTTAACAGACAAGCCAGACTCCAGCCTGGCTTTGTTATCAGCCTCCCCTCTCTCGTGTTCACGGTACCACTCCCCCCAACTGAGAACATCTCACAGATACCTTTCAAGAGGTTGCTCACACAAACCATAGGACAGGAAAAATTTATATTAGTGAGCAGTTGAGGTTGAGGTAAAAGAAAAAAAATAGATGTTAAAGGAGAAACATTTAAACATCTAAATCAACTTTACGGTGAGAGACTTATTATGCAGAATATCACTTCAAAGGTGCAATTTTTGAGGCACTTTTCCCAGAAAGAAAGAAGAGAAACCTAATCAAGCTTAAGAATTAGAACGCTAATGTCTATTTTTTCCTTTAAATCCCCAGAATTGAATCTCAGATCAGAGAAGAAAAACCAAACCAAAAAGGAAAAAGAGTTGGTCTTTCAGATAGAAAACTAATAACAAAAAGCAAATTAAGATGCATTTTTTCTGTATGGATATCCAGCTATTCCAGAAGCAAGCCAGCCCTAAACCTCAAGGAAACAGAAAATAAATTAAATACCACACTATTTTAAAAAGGCTTACATGCTCCATTAATACACAGCAGTGTATGTGCAGAGTACATGCTTATGTAACATTCAAAGCTATGTCCACTATACAATAAAGAGGAGAGTGAGGTTTTGGGGGTCCATATGTATAGCTCTCTGTTGTCAGGTGAACACTTACGCAGCTGCCCACTGCAGAACATCGTAAGGCTGAGTCCTAATAGCAGCTTTAGTGAATTGCTTCAGAATATCAGGTAGCTCCGGGGGGATTTTGATCTGCTGAGCACAGAACATGGTTTCTGGAAGAGGCATGGTGTCCAGTCACAAGGACCTGAAAAAAAATAAAACAGCAGTTCAGAGATGCAGAATCCGAAAGAAAAATTGTGTGTACACATGGGAGTGAACAGTGCCGGTCCCCAAATTCCCTCCTGTCCTACTCAATAGCTGGGGCTACTGGAGAGCTGACAGACTTGGGAGGGTACACACTGCAGCTTGGCATCAATCACAGCTGGGTGAGGAGAACTACTACAGGTGACTTCACATACTTTTAAATTGATTTTTTTCCCCTCAAACCTACCGCAACAAAAATTTGTAAAATGGGCAGTCTTAAGAAGTCACACCACACGTGCCAATATGAAAAGTATCTACATTGACAACTCACTTCGGCATGCCAAGGAAAATCTTGGCATTTTTGTACAGATGCCAGACTATGCAGATAACCAAGTTTCTACTGGGTTTATGTATTCAAAAATACTGTAGTAAAAAATTACTAATTTGTGCTCATGGTAGACTTTACATCAAACAATTACAGTGGTGAACAAAAAATTCATGTGTGCTGCAAGCATATATCACTCTACAGATGTGTTAGGCTCATTCAGGATGTAACTCATTTGTTGCAAGGAATCCTGTTCCCCAGGATCCAAACGAAAGGACAGATAGGCTATTGTATGGTCCTTCTCCCAGCATAGCAATGGGGCACATTTGGTGGGAAACATTCCTCATAATTTCTGGGACAAACTATGGCATGCTTAAGTTGATTTAGCATCAAGAACCTAAAATGGTTAGTTATTTGCAGAAAGGAGGAGCAGTAAAAGCAACAGCATCAAGAAATGAATCAATATAACAGAATCCTCTATCCCTTTAGACTTTTTCAAGATAAAAGTCTGAGTACCTGGCAGGTGGCTTTCTCACATGAATTTTCCTTGAGTGGAAAAGAAAAAAATTAAAAGTCAGTGATAGCGCAATGGAACTGCTGTGACTCAAGGCTCCTTTGAGGATCAAACCATATTTAGAACCTTATTTATGGAGAAATACAGACAGGGTACAGCATCTTCATCACACCAATGCAGCCAATTTGCATCAGGAGCAGACTTCAAAGTGCACATTTAATTACCACATTGGTCTCACACTTTCAGTAATGATTCAAAAACACAGCTCTAGCCAAGGAACTGAAGCTGAAGGCAAAAATGCTGAGGATTTCAGGACAACAGAAAAACTCTGAAAAGGAATACAGGTGTGTGTGCATGTACCCTTGGGAAGCAGTCAAAAGAATGAAAATACAATCAGAAAAAAAAAAAATATGCTGTGCAAGAGCTGCTTTTCTACAGTAAGCCATTAGTCACAGAGTGTCACAGAAGCTGCCAGAGACTTCTTGGAGGTCTGCTGGTCTGACCCCCTGCACAACCTGTGAGCAGAGGGCCCAAGATCCATGTCAGGTGGGTATCAAAAATCTCCAAGGATGGAGATTCCACACCCGCCCGGGCAACCTGTGCCAGTACAGGGCCATCCTCACAGGGAAAAAGGGTTTTTTGATGTTCAGAGGAAATCTGTACAAATACACACACACCTAATGATCAAAGAAAAGCACAGCTAGGTCAGGCAGCCTCTGCACCCCTTCTCCATCGTTAATCTGTCATGTCTTACTCCCGCTAGAGACAAAGACCAGCTCATCATTTTCGCTTCCTCTTAGCTCTTATTTTCTGTTTTTTTCCTTCCACGCACCCCAGGCCAGTCCCAGGTGTTCAGAAAACAA
>VZTB01013333.1:445492-478596 GCA_013397245.1 Thryothorus ludovicianus
GCTCGGGGAAGGCCCGGGCCCGGCCCCTCACCTGCCCCGCTCCGCGGCCCCGCTGCCCCGGCAACGCGGAGGGACGGGCCGCGGCGGGAGGGGATAAAACTGCTTGGCGGCGAGGTTTAAAGGGCAAGAGCAGCGCCTGCTTTGTGCAAACTTTTGAAAGGGCCGAAACCACAGATAAGGGGATTGAGTCGTAAATTCACACACGCCTGCAAGGTGGGTCGGAGTGGGCCTAGGTGGCCAGAAAGGCCAGTGGCATCCCGGCCTGTACCAGCACTAGTGGGGCCAGCAGGATGAGGAAAGTGATTCTTCCCTGTCTGTGACCCTGGTGAGGCTACACCTCAAATCCTGTGTCCTCTCAACTCAGGGAGGAACCCGAGGGTGCTGGAGGGTGTGCAGGGAAGGGCAACAAAGCTGGTGAAGGGCCGGGAACACCAGTCCTATGAGGAGCAGCTGAGGGAGCTGGGGGTGTTTAGCCTGGAGAAAGAGAGAATCAGTGACCTTACCACTCTCTACAGCTGCCTGAAAGGAGGCTGCAGCCAGGTGGGGGTCAGCATCTTCTCCCAGGCAACCAGTGACAGAGTAAGAGGGTCTTAAGCTAAGGGTCTGTCTTAAGCTGTGGCAGGGGACATTAAGACATTTATGTAGGACATTAAGAAGAATTTCTTCACAGAAGGGGCGATTAGACAGTGGAAGGGTCAATCCAGGGGGGTGGTGGAATCACCATCCCTGGTGGTGTTTAAGGAAAGATTGCATGTGGCACTTAGTGCCATGTTCTATTTGCTGGAGTGGTGTTCAGTCATAGGCTGGTCTTGATCTCAGAAATCTTTTCCAACTTGATTCTGTGATTCTGTGAACATCTTAGCACTACATTATTGGCAGAGCCCATGGCAGGGAGGTTGGCTCCTGCAGATGCCTGGGGTCCCTGCAGCATGCTGGCCCCTGTCTGGCCCCTGGCCACAAGGATGAGCCACTGGGTGAGCACCATTAGGGTGGGACATCCATCTCGCCTTTGGCATTTTTGCACCATTTTCCTGGCTTGGATGAAACATGAAGAAATGCTGACTGAGCTGAAAAAGAGACAGGGCAGTGTATCCCCAAAATTTCCCTTTACTTGCCGCAGCTGCTGCTTCCAAGGACAGCTCAGCCAGAAGCAACCTCTGCTGGTCAGGCTCCACAGTCCTGGACATTCAGGACAGCAGCACCACTGAGAGTCTGCCACCACCCAGAACAGCACAGCCAGTGCCAGCTGCTTCTCAGCACCTGATGGTCCAAACTGACACCATGAGGCAGCGTGGGCTCTCCCACTGCTCCAGAATGTGAGGAACCAAAGTGCCCTCTCTGCCACAAAGTCTTGGTGAACAGCTGCAAGTTTTCTTTCCACTGCAGATAAAAACAGTACCAGAGGTAACCTGGCTGGCATCCTCTGTAAAGGCCCCAACTCATCTCTTGGTTACAAAGGAATACCCCTCCTGTACCTTCTAACATCGACTGTACACAGCCCGAGCACTCAAACCAACTTGGTAATAGGATTATTCGCTTCAGAAAGCCTTCACAAGCCATTGCTCCAAAGAAACTTGGGTGCTGCATGCTTGAAACAGGCCACTCACTGCAGAAGCACACAATCTTATTTGAAGCCAGGCCTTTTTAATCCACATTATGTCCCCACTGATGAACATGCAAGGCCATGCAGGACAAAGATAAAATGGTGGGTTCTGGAAAGCAATAAGTGCACTTTTTAACATCTGTTTAATCTTTCCTAAAACATGAATACTTAGCATAAGCTAGAGGCCTCAAAATACTTTGCAGATTCCTGTAACTAATGAAAACAGCAAACTTCTGACATATAATAACAAACATTTCTATCCTTGTTTTAAAGCATTTACTCATTACAGCACACTAGCAAGAAAAGTATGAAACAAACATTATCCTGCAAGAGCTTACAGAATAGAATTCAATTAACTGATTTCACAGTGCTGTTTTTCAAAGGTGTCTAGTGATAACAGATAAACAGCAAGTTTCATATTATCTCTCATCCGTGGTCCTTGCACATGCTCAAAACTATCTTTAAAATGCTCAAAAAGTAAATGTCATACTCTTTATTCTTCCAGCAACTTGGTCCAGGGCAGTGAAATCATGCATAAAGCTGCCACACTGTATTATGGGGAACAGCAGCATGTAGGTGGAAGTTTTCTTCTGTATTTAATGAAATGTATTTTCATAGAATGGCTTGGGTTGGACTTTACAGATCACCTGGTTCCAACTCTCCTGCCATAGGCACGAGCACTTTCACTAGACCAGGCTACTCAGAGCTCTATTCAACCTGGTCTTTAACATTTCTAGTGATGGGGCATCCACATCTTTTCTTGGCAACCTGTTCCAGTGTCCCATCACCCTCCCTGTAAAGACTGTTTTCCTAACAGCTAATCCAAACCTACTCTCTTTCAATTTGAAGCCACTCCATGTCCTGTCACTATATCTTGTAAATACATCTTGTAAATAAACACACACACTGAATCTATGCTGCTTCCTATAAGTATTTCCTCCCACTGTATAATACTGAGTCTTGTGTAAAAAGAATATTTAAAAGTATATCCATGGATAAAACTGTTGCTTTATACTGCCAGAAATGTTGCTATAAAGCAGCATACCTTAGAATTTGTGCTGCTTCCTACTTCTGTGACTCCCACTCACAACTAGTCAAAATATTCCATGGACTCTCCATTCTAATCCAACAGTATCCTTAGATTCATCACATTCCTCACCTACTCTAGCAAGCCACTTATGCAATTTGTACCTGCTGAATATGGCACACCAGTGCAGCTCCGCACTATTTAGGTTCTAATACAGAAACTATCCAATATAAATAAAAGAGCTTTGCAGTGTTCTCTGGTTTTGTAAGCAACAGGGAATTCTAAGTAAAACTAATATCTTTTTCTAGGAACAAAAGCAGCCCCTGAAAGGCAAGTAATGTTAAATATCACCCCCTTCCCACACCTGATGGATGTCAGACACAGATGTTTGACTTCACCTTATATAGGGGAAAATGCCTCTGCAGCTTTGGTGTTAGCCAGTACTCAACAGGTAAGAGATAATAGCAGGTAAGCAGAAAAACTGATATACAGAGCTGTGAAATAATTTTGCCATTGCTCCATCTCTCAGTATTATACTGAACTCAAAACATTCAGTTTATTTTGAAACTGTATTTGACCTCTGGAAAGGTCATATGATCTTTTAAAATTTTGCATTATTATTATTATTAAGTAACTTTGACTTTACCGTATCATTTCTCAACGTATGGTTGCTTCTTAATGAAAAAACTAAAACCAGAAGTACAGTTTTAAAAAATTGCTGTTAACTATGCAATTCTCTAGTTACCGATACTAATTAATAACAGAAATACTATTATGCTTCATAAAAGTTGTTTCATTATCTGTTCCAGAAAACAGCTTCTTTTAATTTGCAACCTGAACTTCATTACACTGCCAGGATTCAATTCCTTGTTTACTGTTTTTACTATTTTCTATCACCATTTCTGCCAAGAACCTCTCATTGCCCAGGCTGTACAGTGGCCATTATTCCCAAGGCAAGTAGCACAAGAACACTGACCCTACCACAAAACCTTTCCAATCCAGGTGTAGAAAAAAGGACAGTGACATCCAAGGAAACAAAATGATGCTGATCAGCATGCCGGGCAAACTCCAGTCATTTGTGCTTTGTGAGGAACAGGCCTTTGTGAGGCTTTCTACAGAGTTCTCTGAAGAACAGTGCAGCTGCTGTGAAGATTTTTATAGAGATCTTTATGCAAGCATAGGGGAAGGCAAGGAAAGAATTAATGCACTCAGCTGAAAAGCGATGTGAGCACTGTCACAGGTTGGAGTTGGCATCTTACTGAGGAAGTCACTGACACAGAGCAGTTACAGGTACCCAAGGGCCCTCAGGAACAAAATCAAGTAACTTCAGCTTCACCCAATAGAGAAGGGGCAGACAGAAAAGACGCAGAATTTCAACTATTTTTAATCAATATAAAATAATTTGTGTAAAAACAGTCAAAGCCATGCTGCCATTAACTTCTTTCAGTATGGACAAGAGAGCTACAGAGCCATCTGACAGTTCTGGGATGAAGGCCTGTAAACTAACAACAGCATTAGATTCTCAACACACAAAGGTGATACAATTGAACCAGCACACACCTCCAACCCCTCCAGTCAAGACCAAGGCCAGCACAAATTGTGGTGGAAGAGCACACACACACACAAACACACACACACACACACACAGACACACACACACACACAGACATTCTTTCCCACTTGGAAAGTAACAGGAGCACACAGCACTCTGCATTGCTGCAGCACAGATGGAAGCCATTGGTACAGGGCTCATCAGCTGTTTCAGGAACAGCCACTTCACTTACCAGCTTACTTAGCAAGTTTCTATGCCAGGGGAGTACACAGCACACAATAAGGCAAACCACTGAAATTTGAAACAATTTATAAAGTACTGTTATTTAATTCCTGTTCTCTACAAGCTCCATACTCTTTCAAAAAAAATGTGTAAAAAAAAGGAGATGAGGAGATGAGATTTCAGTTCGCAATGGACAGTTCTGGAAACAAACTTCACCTGGAATCTGTAAAGCAGTGCAAATGGCAGCACAACAGTTGGATTTGAAACCAGTTTTCCATTAAAAAAAAGCAAATAAAGAAAATATAAGCTACATCAAAATAGCTGCAGTTCACATTGCATGACTGGCCTGATTTGTTACTTTCTTTCATGACTTGTAAAATACCAATAGTAAGAAACAGCACAAAGGCCTTTTCTTAATAAATTTTAATATTCAGACCAGTTTGTCCAGATAAAAACAAAAAGTTACAAGTACCACATTACTGCAAATTCTGCATGATGCACTGTAGTGCTTGCAATATTTGAGTGGCAAGACAATTTTGGAACTGTTTGTGAAAGGTATGTCAAAAACAGAATCTTAGCATAAGTAAGAATGTATGTTACCAGTGAATTTATTATTGTGAAAATATATCTGTCCCACAATGTACACCACTGTAAATAATCAAATGCAATATTTATGCACATCAAAAATATATGGGGCGAATATATACTCAGTTTAGCATTAAATCAGCAACAGTAAATGAAAGAAATATTTTGGCTATTTTTCTGTGATTTCATTTCACTGGAAATTTCCTAATAAATCACTCCAAAGGGTAATATTTGTGGTTCAAGACCATCAGGAGAACAGTAATTCTGTAAAATAGTATGGATCTGAGTGACAGCCCAATCCTCCTGCCACTAGATTCAGATGCATTTGGCTTGTGCTCGCTGCCTTAGAACATGAGTCCAGACACCAAAAGAATGAACTGCCACCATCACAGCCTGGACCACATTAGCTCACACCATGTCAGATCTGAGATGCAACATCAATAAAAGGAGATGACACTTTAAAAGCACCTGCAAGATTCTCAAGTATTAATTATATACACACCTGGTAAAGTACAGAATACTGACAGAGAGTGTACTGAATAGCAAGTTAAATGTTCCATCAATTTTCTCATTACTGCAATGGATATTCACATTTTTTGCATTGGTCCAGGAAAGATACTGCAATCTAAGCATGTGATTTGATGCTATTTAAAGCTCTGTGATACTGTTATGTATTTTCTTTATCTACACAACCCCCACCCCCACCCCTAAACATTACTGCAAAAGAACTCTATCTACATATAGAAATAACACAGACTTGATTTGGTGGCTCCTATTTGACTGTGTTCTTGCAAAGAAATCTGCTAACTTTTCCTTGCCTGTTTAATAGCATATGTATTTCCCTGCCCTCAGGCCATAAGTGGTACATGATAAATCACTTCCTCAGTGTTATTCCCATAAAAATTCACAGTGACCAATTCTGAGAAAATTCTTTTTTGGTTGGGTTTGTTTTTTTTTTTTTTTTTAAAGTAATTGTGCAATATGAAGTTCATACTACAATTTTCAACTTTGGTAACTTACAGAAAAAAAGATTTCAAGCTCTTTAACTAAGGATCAGATCAGGACTTGCTTACACTATGTTCTTTGTGCTGTGCAAGCACACTCGTTAAGGTTCATCCCTTTTCTCCAGATCCTGAAAAATTCTAATAGTGATAGAAATTGGCTACAATTTAAGTTGTGAACCTATCTAATTTTTCTAGGTACCTTTAAATGCTTCCATCATCTAGCCATAGTAAATTTTTACTTACTGTTTCAATTAATGAAATCCTGATCCCAAAGCCAACACCCACCTACCCCCTTCAACCAAATAGAAAAATCCAGCTGAGCCTCAACAAGTACATCTGAATTCTTAGAAGAGGAAATATTTTCTTGCTTTAACAGCAACTGTACAATATTACAAACTCTGACACATGAAAAACAATCAGGCAATAGAAAAATGTACAACAGCTTTGGTGTTATACAAAATAATAAAAAAGACTGGACAGCAAGATACATAGTTCATTATGTTCTCAACACAGCAACTTCATTGCTGACTGTAAGACAGTTATTTACTTTTCATATTCTCTACATGGCCTTTCCACTCATGAAAAATCATACTGTATTACTACAATAAGAACTGGTATGAACACCATAAAGTAAGCTCCAAATTTTATAAAAACATCTTGCCTCTTTGCACTATTGCTTTGTGGCACATTGTCAACAGAACAGCAGTCCAAAATAAAGTGACAACTAGATTTAATAAATTAATATACTTTTTAAAGATGTACAATGCACATTCTTTTTAATCCAAGGTTTTAGGGTGTCAGGACACTTCTATTTACACATATACAGACCTCAGACAGCATTTACAACATCAGAAATGCAGGTAAGAAACAGAGCCTTAACTGCTATCTGGATGCTACCAACAGAAGCCAAAACACTGCTGAGAGTATTATTGGGAGAGATATCCAAAGACGAGAAGAGTCTATGAAAAAAGGACATGTAAAGGCAAAGGGAAGGTCAAGATGTTTAATATGACCATCTATTCTTGTGAAGACTGAGGTGGAGTTGTTGATGTGCCTGGTTTACCAGACTTCCGTTCGTAATTCACAAGTCGTTGTCCAACAAGGTACCTGGGATCACAGTAAAAACAGAAATTAACACAAGGCAATACGATTTTGTAACACAAATCCACTCTATCTCCTTTGCTGCCAAAGTAGTTTTTCCATTTCAATAAAAGTTATTCTTTACATTGTAAAGGAAGAACTTTATCTACTGCCTAATCCTTCTTAAAGTGTGAAAATATCCTGATGCTGCTCAATGAAAAGCTCAAGGGCTGCAAGATTCCTTTTGCATTATTTACTGAAACAGAAATTAACCATCTCAGCAGCTTAACAGTTTTCACACCTTTCACATTATTCCTTTCTTCCTCTGTATCATTGATCCACACTTTTTGCCACCTAAACTCTTTTTGATGCTTCCTATTTGCATGCTGGTTCTGCATGTACAAGAGCCCTACATACCTATGAATTCTACCCCTAAGATCTGTCATTTCCTTGAGAAACTTCTTCACCACTGCTCCTTTTCTCATGGCACCATAACCAACAACCATTGCACATTCTTTGTACATTCTAAAATGTCACAAAAACTTGTATATGCTTTTAAAATTTGTTACACTGAGGATTTAATTATACATATTTCTAAAGCACAAATCTCTGCTGGCTGGCATGACTGTGCCAGCTTACTTCCTGGAAATTAAGTCATATAAACTTCTTGTCTACAAGGATGTTACAACATTAAATGAGCTCATTTAGTACTAAACTAATTTTCACTTACAACTTTTCAGTTGCTTCTTAACATTTAAGATTCAAAGAAGTCTATTTTAGATTTGACTCCTTTTGTAGTTATTGGAAAGAAAAACTCTTATAAGACAACTCAGTATATGCACATAAACTTATTTATTCCTTTTTCAATACAAAAGAAGCCTAGGAAGATCTGTTGCTAATCTTAATAACCCATAAAAATGGTAATTAGGTAACAACAAAAATAATGTAATAACACAAAAAAAGGTTAAACTAAGCAAGACAACCAGAAAATACAAAACTTATTATTTTTATCAGGCATCTGAGCAATACAGAGTAATGATTACTGAAAACATCACAAAACCACATAAAATTTGGTAAGGACAAACTATAAAATCAACTGAACACTCTTTAACAGGTTAGTTGGACTAATGAGTAGGAAGAGTAAGAAAAGAGTAAGAAAAACAGTTATGCAGAAAAGGTTGAAAAAATAGTTTTATAAGCAGCAGCTTGAGACATGATTTTAACTTCCAAGTATGTGGTAATTCATGTCATTCATTTGTCATTCAAGAGTACAAATGAGACAAACAGTCAGCTTCATTTATGGGAAAATACATTCATGTTACACATGGGGGACTGTCCTCCCTTTATAAAGACAGTCTATTCCTGTGTTTATCTACCTGAACTACAGATAAAACACCTGCCAAGAACAGTTTGTCTGTCTTAAAGAGTCATTTTTCTAGAAAACTTCTTAAAAACCCTTATAGTCCTAAGTATCCACAACACCTGAATTCAACCTGAAGTTATCATAATATAAAGGGGAAAAATTAAAAAAACCAACCCACTATATACTCACTTGTCATTTTTAATATGTTCATAAAGGCGCTTGAACTGGCGGACTTGGAAGGACAGAATTCCCATCAAAACCACTACCATAAGCAGAAAAGGATAAATCCGTCGCTGCACGAGGTTCTGCATTTCAGCAGTAACTCCTACAAAACAAGACACAACTCCCCTTAGACATTCTAATATTGCTGAACTAACTCACATATTTCTGCTTCTCTACTTCCTTCCATACTTTTTGTTATACTGTAACTTCAGTAGAAGAGCTGTGAAATAAATTACACATCCATTTACATCAAAGATCCAACATGACAGATGCTGTTGTTTTTAATCTGAAGCACTAAGAGATGAAAATTTTCCATTAACAGAGTGAAATTCCAGAGTAAAAAAAAGAGGCTTATCAGTTCTTCTTGCTTATTAACTTCTGTTTATCTGCTTACTCCCTGTATCAGAAAAGTCAATGCAATAGAAGTCAGCATTCAAGTGAGACTGAAGAATAAAATGGGACTTCTTGAACATGTCAACATCAAAACTAACTAGTAAAAGACAAGTCCTGTTAAAAAAGCTCATCTACCCAGATTCTAATCAAATTATTTACCTCAATTATGAGGAGATAGGAAAGTCTGAAAAAACCCTATGTATTTAAAATTTACATTTTAATACTATTAAAACCTCAAAACAAACTCAGGATTTTCACCTGTTTTAAACTTCATTTAGAATCTGACAAGCCAGAAAAAGATGGCCTCAGCTCAGGATAGCTCTGAGAGGGACTAAAATCAAAGGTTGATTTTCTCAAGAAGAAATTAATTAATCACTCCTTTCCCAAACTAGCTAGATACTTAAAATGCACAGAGAAGAAATCAGTGTCTGCCCCTCCTCTTACGCTTACGAGGGGAAGAGGAGAGGCAGATATTGATTTCTTCTCTGTGGTGACCAGTGACAGGACCCAAGGAAAAGCCTCAAGCTGTGTTAGGGAAGGGTTAGATTGGATATTACACAAAGGTTCTTCCCCCAGAGGGTGGCTGGGCACTGGGACAGGCTCCCCAGAGCAGTGCTCACAGCACCAACCCTGCAGAGTTCAAGCAGCATTTGGATAATATTGCTGGAACATGGTGTGACTCTTGGAAGTCTTTAAACATTTACATTTGTCAGCAGGAGAGGTGTTCTCTGTTGTTGTTGTGTTATTCTTTTTTTTAATAAACTAGAGCTTGACTTTTTTTTTCCACAAACATATTTACAGTGCTATAAACCATGAGATGGCAAGCAAGTGTTCTGAACGCATACATACCCAGTAAAGGTACAACACCAGAGGCTATGATGTACGGCACACACAGGGAAAGGAGGAGCACAGAGATCACAGGCGCTGCCAGCTTACGGATGATGAAGTGCAAGTCAATGTTACGAATCCCATTTGCATATACCTAAAATGGAACAAGTTAGAACACATCCATCAAGAAAGCCTTGCTTTGCACTTACAGTAATAATTACAAGGTTTTACACAATTCTCCTTATAAAAGGAAATGGCTGCTCCCATGGCCAGAGCTGAAGAAGGAAAATCTCTCTGCCAATTTACATCATGAAGGTTCCAGGAAATCATTTAAACAATGCCCAAGAGACCAACTTAATTTGGAACGGAGTTGTGATTCAGTTGCAGAAATGTAAGAGACCTTCTGAAAGATCAATTAATAGAGCTGTGGACAGTGGTTTTGTGGGTGACCTGGGATCACTTTGTGCTGTTAATTTACTAGAAGAGGATCCTGTATATGATAATAGAATAAATTATTAAATTTTGTAATAGGCAGAAAATAGGATGTCATTTTGTACTTGGTGAGGCAGACTAGGGCCTCTGTATGTAGAATCTGTGCCTGAAAATCAGGCCTCCACAATTCTGAAGCTTCTGCAGTTACCAGCAGAAGCTAAGGTCAAAATGTAACCAGATTAAGCATGGGGAATGACTGGTTTTGAACAGCTACCAGCTACAGGTAAACAATGGCCTCTGTCCACAGCCTGGAAGGCTCAGGAGAATGTGAGAACAGCCCTTGGAGAGCATTCAGAATGGAAGAGGGAGCTGTGGTATGCATCCAAACATACTCCCAGACTAAGACTACATTTCTGCAGTGTGACAGCTGAAGTGATTTAATAAGTGGAACTATGTGCTAGACTCAGGAGAGGCACCTTGTGTACAGAGGCTGGGACATGCACCACAGGCCTCACATACAGTGCAGGGCTGAAAAATTACCTTCTGACAAACAACTGAGATACTTCATCGAGATGACAACCATGGAATTCAATGGTTATGACCAAGAAAAAATACTTCTGACAAAACAATAGGCCATGTGACTCTGAACTGCTCAGAGAAACTGTTCTGTGTTTCTTAATAATCAAAGGGGAACAGAAATACTGCCTTTCATTTCTATTGATCTATGAATGGGGCAATCCCTACAGCTGCAGAGACAGCAAAATTCTGTGTTCGTGAGCTGTGGATGTAAATACTGTCCAATATTTGAACAAGTGTTTTTACACATGGACTTCATCTGAAGAAACAATCATGTTTCTTTCTCACATTATTACAAACATGATAAAAATGCATATATGTATAGAAAGCATTTTCTCAAATTCAGATTTCTGAGTTTGTTTTACTGTTAAGTGTACCTTAATGGATTAGGCAATACAAATTAAAAGGTTTTTAAAAGACTAGTTGAATTTCACTCAATCACTCCATTACTGCAAGAGTAACGCTGTTTTCTGACACACAATCAGAAACATTAAAAATGTATTATACAGATAATTCACATGGACCATTTTTCCTTACCTGTTCAATAACAGTTTTCAGCCACCACTGGGGACCCATCAGTGTTATGGCAGCAATTATTTTGGCATGCAGAACTCCAAGAGCCCAGTCCTAATTTTGTAAAAATTTATAGTGTTAGCATTGACGTACATTCAAAAAGTCAGACAACCAGAAGCTTTAAGAGCAATTTGTTAATATTGCTTATAAGTGAAAATATAATTACTTTTCCATTTACATGAGACATTGCTCCAAAGAGAAGACATCATCAGCAAAATCTTGTGAAAAAGGATGCTCTCAAGATTAACTGATATCTGTAAATTCAGCTCCCTGGGACCACAAAAATCACTACTACTATTAAACCAAAGGCTAATACAAAATAAAAGCATTAGCCTTAAAGCAACTGAATAACATTTTGGTACAAGTAGTTTACACAAAAGGAAGTTAATTTCCTTTCTCTATAAAAGAATAGGAAAAAGATACAAGGATGTTCACACACATCAGGAAACAAGTTCTTTTCCTTTTGAAGTTTAACTATTCCCAAAACCATACCTGATATAAGAAAAGCTTACAGCAAGGCAATGCTCTTCACATAAGAAGTCATACTATTCAGAGGAAAATTTATGTTTCAACATAAAGCACAATTATTATGGCATGGAATTAGGACACACTAACTACTGGCTTCTAGTAAACACTTCACATCATAAGTCCATCCTTTCTGAATTATAGATATTTGTAAGAGATTTCCAATAAAACCCACCAAAAATAGAAAGCAAAACATAGGCTGATAAAGTAGAATAAACAGCTAAGTACTGGTAAGATTTGGGACATCACAGACTAATTAACTTTCTTGAACTGCTGGGGAAATACATTTTCTTTAAGTGATTATTTAAAAAGAAAACTTTTGTTAATGTCAATTCTAAAAAAATTTAAAAATTGGTACAAAAAAGTGCCAGTGTTAAAGTTGATTCATGTTTATTTAAGGATGAAACCTTTGTACAACTCCTTTAGGGGAAAAATGGAAACTGGTCTCAATTTTGATAGCTCCTTGTTGATTTAGAACAAGTCTAAAATTCCACTTATCCTGTATTTTGAAGAATTTCTGCAACATGAAAATAAAGTTTTCCAGTATACTTCTTTTAAAACTTTTAAAGAACTAATATGCAATAGTAAAGAATTTTTATAATCTGTAGCATTACAAATGGTTTTCCAAAACTGTTTGGAAACCATGATCATGTACCACACTGTAATTATATGATGTCCTGATTTTCTGGTCATCTACTCAGCTCAAAAATATACTAGGATTTTAAAATAACAGAATACTTAAATTAGTAGCCAAATTCTTCTTTGTATTATGGCTTTCAAACATTTAGATACTGGAAATAAACAAAAGCTTAGGGCAGCTTAGAAAGTCACCATCCCTGAACACTTTCTTGTTATTTAGTAAAGGCACTCTAGATGTTTTGAGTTACATTCCCCTCAGGTGGGTTTCTTTGAGTTAGGATTTCTTTCATAATTCAGCCTAGATGATGTAAGCATTTGTCATTCAATCCACTGTATCTTTGTTTCATCTCCCAACTTGCAGGACAGAAATTTGCACTCAGCCTGTGAGACTTGACTGAAGAGTAATGAAACACAACTACTTCAAGATTTTGTATTAATGATTTGACAACTCAGCCCAAAATCAGCACGGTCCTAAATCATACAAAATTTACATTCAAAATGTGCCTCATCAATGAACTAAAATCTTACAAGGAAAAGAAAAAAACCAATCAGAACCTCTTGCTGCATAACTGTAGGCAGAAAGCTTTCCAAAACTATTAGAGTATGTACATCTGTGCATACATACATACATATGTATACATACAGAGATATACTAACTTCTTACATAACTTCATAATGACACTACTGCAAAAGTAGCTGATCACTGAAATGCAACCTTTGATGTCATCTCACAACAGTTCAGCTTTTCCTAGTTTAAATTCCTCAGCATATCCTTTTGGTTCAAATAATCCTCACATCCAGACTGGCTGTCTTTTCTCTGCCACATACAACATATTCGTGGAAAATGCTCTGAAGCACTGAACCCACATGAAACAAGGCAGCCCCTGCTCCTTTACATCCACAGCAGCAGAAGAATGGGAGCAACTGACCTGCCAAGGATAGAAGAGAGGTGTTTGATCCAAAGGAACTCTCAAAGGTGCAACAATGACCAGTTCAAACAGAAGACCGAGCAAAAGTGGAACCACACCAGCGAGCAGTATAGCCACTATCAATGTCTTCATGATCTAAAAAAATCAAGACATTTAATTAATATGTTTACCAGAAGATTCTTTGTTTGCACTCAAAAAATGTAATCTGAACTACATAAACACACAGCCCTGGTGAAAAAAAAAACCCAAAGCTACATAGACCTCTATTTCAAACCCCTAGAAATAATTTTTACTACATACATACATACATACATAGTTTTGCAATATAAGTTTTCAAGATTGGGTCCTATTCCATAGGAATAGGAATTCCAGAAAAAAACAGGACTGTGCCTATTAGTATTCATATAGTTCTAAACCATAAAATCATTGACTGTTATGAATAGGGAATACTATCCAATGGCACTTCAATACATAGCATATGCTCATATGTTGGGAAAATTGAAGAATTTTTGCAAAACTGCCAATTTCTCTGCAGCAAAAACAGACCTTAAAAGTTCAGTCATTATAGAAAATTTGACTTAAAAACAGAGAACTCACAACACCATGCTTGAATCTTTATTCTGAAATTCTCTGAATTTAACTGCATTATACAAAACTAGCCTGACTTAATTAACATGATACGGAGAAGGGGCAAAGAACAAGTAGAAATTATGTTTAGCTCTGAATTTTCTTGAAGAAGCAAAAATCAAAATGTTGGATGAGATATTTGGGAAACACGGTAGTACATGAA
This sequence comes from Thryothorus ludovicianus, assembly GCA_013397245.1. Lineage (NCBI taxonomy): Eukaryota > Metazoa > Chordata > Aves > Passeriformes > Certhiidae > Thryothorus > Thryothorus ludovicianus. Next base: position 459,836 of record VZTB01013333.1, read on the forward strand.
GAACTTGTACAGTGGAACAATTGAATAAGCACGTTAAAATGTCCTTAACAATATACCATTTATGCTATCAATGTATTGAGGAACTAGCAAGAAATCTACTACAAAAATCCTCAAAATCAAAACCAAGATAAAAAAATAAAAATAGTGGGGTATAAATCTGTTTTCATGCTAAGAATCTCAACTCCTCATAATTAATATTTTTGAGGAAAATATCTTTTATTTGAACAACACAAGTTCAACAGCTGATAAAGATCTTTCTGAAAATATGCATCAAGCTACTTTGTAGAGACATGGCCATTATCTATCAGCTTTATTAGATTTTTCCATTTCATAATTTCATGTAACTGAATGAGTAAAGTTAAGCTTCCAGATTTATGTGACAATGTAAATGTCTTTGAGAACACATAACACATGGGATAACAATGCAATATATTCACTTTTAAAGGAAAACAGAAAAATATACACATAGATATATTTAAACGTATATACACACGAGCATATTTACACTGATTGCCTTCCAAAAATAGTTAGCCTATGCAATGGGAATGTAACCTGTGAAAACTTCAAAATGGTCTGAAAAGCAAAGTGTAGCATACATGACAGAGTAAAGCGTGCAAGCAAAAAATGAAACAAGTTCCATTAGCTAATTTTTTGATAATTGAGTAGAAATTTTTCTCAAGACTCACCATGAGAGACCATTCTTTGACCTTCTGGAAGATGACTCTACGACCCTGTGGCATCCAGGCAACCAGCACTGTCACTGCTCGGATAGTGAGCCAACAGACATAGAGACCACAGGCAGCTGTGTACAGTTCATGGATTTTGGCAGTCCCCGTCCAGAACGACATCAACCACCGGCCAGCGAACACTGAAAACACAAGCACTGTTAAATACTCTCATGCTTCTGGATGGATGAGGGAAGGATGCCTATTAAAAAAGCACTTATCAAATTTATCTGAAATAGCCCTGCAAATTATCATCACATTATTCATCATAAAACAGTTATTTTGGTACTATACTCATACTGCATAAATGTGTGAAGCACTATGTAATCAGCTTCAGAAATTATGCCAAATAATTTCATTATGACACAGCAGCATGACCTGAGCTACAGCAAAACAAAGCACTGAACTTCAAAACTAAACACTGATCTTCAGAACTGCAACGGGGATCATGCATTACTGTGTAAGCTTGAACTTAAATTATATGAGCTATCTTTGGGTTGTTTCACTTCCTCGTGTAATTTTTTAGGACTTAGTGATGGGGCTTCTGAAGTTCTCTGACAAAAATGGGAGACTGATTTGCTACAGTTCATTTTTTAATAGTGTTTTCATTTCCCTAGTATTACAGTGGAATTATTTAATGTCCTACTACTAAAACAATCACACAATTTATAACTTTGATCTCAACACATTATTGACTTTAGGATCATTAATAGAAAAAGGTATAAATTACATGGTATTACAGCAGACAGGTTATGAAATTTACTCTGGTTGACATGGCTTTATTTACTCAAAAATATTTTAAAAAATACCAAGTTTTTTTAAAATACTTATTGAGACATTTTAACGTGATAAACATGCCACTTCACAAAATCTAGTGACATGTCAGGATCATAGAATTATACTGTATCTCAAGTTGGAAAGAACCCCTAAGCATCATCAAGTCCAGCTCCCTGCTCCTCACAATACTCAAAACACCCCCTTCAGAATATTTAATTAAGGAAAATACTGCAGAACACCTGGAAACAATCTAGATATTTTGCTTTTCAAAAAAGTAAAATAGGTGCAAGAGTTTAAATTCTCTTTTTCACTCAATACTACTGAGATTGTCTCAGCACCTGAAGCCCTGTCCTCAGAGGAAAATTATTCTACAACAAAAAGGGAATAGCACTCTCTGTCACTTAGATTTTTAGGTTATTATAGACAATTTGATGACAAATGATTAAACATGAGACTAGTTTCCAGGTTTTTGCCTTTTGACTTTGAACAATGGTTTCAAAACATCTGCCATGGTTGGGCATGGCAACATACTGAGTCGTTTTTAATGACAATAGACTCACCTGGTAAGGTAAGGCAGATAAGACTAGCAATCAGTAATGTTATGCACATGAAAACGATCAAAAGAAATATCTGAAAAAAAGAAAAAAAAGCAAGGAGGGAAAGTTTGTAAGAAAGTTATTTAAACAAATCCCAAGAAACCCCAGTATATAAAAATACATCATCCTAGAAAGGCAGCTAAACTAGGATGTTCAAATACTAATTAATGTTTCACTGTATAAAGAAACCAAACCACAGTAACACGAAGAACACCCGCAGTGTTGTGTATTTTGTATTGTGTATTTTTCTGTGTATTAACAGTTGATTTTCCATCACCTGTTCCAACAGTAAAAAATAACATTTGAATCCAGAATGACTGAGGTTCTTTGTTATGACACATAAAAAAAAGATCACCTCTTAATTTCTGCACTGAGCAGCATGACACTCAAATAATCCTGAAAGGTTTCTTGCCATATGAGCAAGACAGTGGTTTTATAAGGAAAATCTTGCTGACAAAGTTCTTCCAGATGTGCTCAGGTTTCTGTGACCAGAAGCAAACAGTGAAGCTAGTTGCTCCTCAGTCAGATTTTCATCTTACCAGAGAATTACCATGTACTTGATTTCTTTAAGTATTTCTCAAGGACCAGATGCTATGAATTTCTGCTTCACTAATCACAAAAGCCACACAAGCAAGCTTGCTATGGGAAAGCTAACACCTTATCCCAACAGACTACTGAGAGAAAGTTAATCTGGAACACACACTTTCCTTGATGAGACATTTGGGTATGAAGGAAGGAACCTTCAGAAGCAATACCACTGTGACCTAATGTTTACTTCCATTACTTCCATTCTTCAGCTAAACCTGAAACCACAGTAATTGAGCTGTGGTGAAGTTTATATTTAACTTAGAGTTCTGCTAACAACAAAATAGTTAACTAGTTTAAGCTGTATATTATTCTAGGTGTGTAAGTATTTGCCAAAAAAGTTTCCTTCCTAATTTTAGGGATTTAGAACTTTCAAGTATTATGTAATACAAATGAAGAAGCAACAGAAGTTCTCTGTTTATTTTCTTAATAAAGTAAAATAGTTTAAAATATACTACAGCTACAAGAACAAAGTAAGCTCCCTTGAAAGCCATGCCTTGTTAGAGGCACACCTGAAATATCTGTTTGAGAGGGACTTACTGTCTTTCTCTCAATACTTACTGTGAAGAAAACCAGATGTCAACTGACACATAATACTCAACATATATGGTGTCAATAAATAAAATTGTAGTCGAATGGCTACAGGCTGAAAAAAGTCTTATGTGAGCATAACTGCAACTGTACATTTTAGAAAGCTGCAAACCTCATAAAACAGGACCCACCACATGACTTCTGATAACGTGGGCCATATCTTTCTTAGGAAGAAAATCCCCCCTTTACTCATATGCCTTTTTCTTTTCTCTTGATGTGTTAAGTATACATACCCTGAGTGGGAATTTTAAAGGCCTACGATAAGGCTGGAAACCCACAGGTCCTCCTTGCTGAAGTATGGCTTGATGGGCCGCGTGGAGACCTTCTCCCACAACTGGAATGGCATTATTATTGCGAGCATGCTGGTTGTTAGGTTGCTGATTTGCATTGTTTTCATTCTCTTCCTGATCACCAAGTAGGTAAGAATGAAGATCTCTGTAACAATCAAAATTTCAGTTTTGTTCTTTTGATATGAATGAGAAACTGATAGAAATATAGGCCTACTCAGAGTCCATACAGGTTGTACAAAACTAATACAGGAGTACTGGCAGAATCCTGATAAAGTAAAATAAGCCTTTTTTGGTAATGTAGTCAATGTCACCAAAAACACAATTTAGAAGTAAAATGCTGATGTGGCTGCAGTTGGAATAAAATCACAAGGAAAGATCACTTATCCATTTGACTGCTTTACAAACGCCACTTGGTATTAAAGGTGGCGTGCACATGAAAGGAACATTGCATTAATATTTCAGTTCAGGAAAGCACACGGCTCTACTGACAGCTTTTATGTTACTGTCACTAAGCTCTATAGGAAACAAGGGCCTTCAAACCTAAACCGTACAAGGACGGTGCTGCATTGCTACGGACACGCTGTCAGAAGGACAGAGGCAGGAAGAGCCTTTCAAGAAGATTCTAAATTGCTCAAAACCTGTTCATAACTTTTTAAGAATATCAATCCTAGGAAAAAAAACAGTCTACTTTAAAGTTATTCTCTTGATGTTTTCCACATATACAATTAGCAAAATTTGGGTCTGATTAAAAATAAACATTTAGAACTTAATTTTCCTCAGCTTTAGCAGAGTAAGATTTGTGCAGATATTCTATTAGCAATGAAATTTACCCAATAGTTTGCTTTTTGAGAACAACAGAGCAAAAGATTTTCATCGGTGCTAAACTAAAACTGCTGAAGAGGTAATTTGCAATTGTCCTAAAGAGCTGCAACAGTGGAGTAAGAAAAGCTATTTCTATCATTATCTCCAAAACTCTCTTGTTACACACAATCAAAACTTGGAAGATAATTAAAAACTTCTTCAAAATGCAAACTAAGAGAAGAGAGGGTGAGGAGAGTTTCCTTATGGAAACTAAAAATAATACTTTGGGTTACAGTGAAGAAGTCTTTCATTCACTCAGTTTCTTAGACATAACTTGGCAAAGAATAATTCTTGATCCTAAGATTGCAACGTGGTGGGAGAATGCCAGTATACTTTGAAGTTAAACTGAAGACTTACAGAAACACAATCAATCTCACTTTTTTCTCGACTAATTCAGCAAACAATAGATGAATTAAAAAAAATTTCAGATGCTAGATCTCTGCCTGGCAGTACAATAATTTACTTTACTTGACAAAGATATGGTTTTATCCTTCTCTAACCTCTGAACTTTTAACTTTAAAACTCCCAACTTAAAATTGCTTATTTCTTCAGCTCAATGTTCTAAATATTTTTTCTCTTTTTTTCCTTGTAAGAAATGTAAGCACTGTACATTAATTTTATTTAGATGACTCATGGAAACACACTGCTGACATTTGTCTCTTTGTTTTCACATAGTAGGGAGTTAAGAAGATGTTAGTCATACTTTTACAGATTCCTTTCACTAAGCAAATGCTGTAATAGTGTACCAAAAGAATTACTTGTCAAAGGCTAGTCCAAAAGTAGGTACATCTACTGCTTAGAAGAAAGCAAACATTACAGAGTTTTTCATCATGTATTTATCTGTAGGAGAGCTATTAAACCTGCTTGTTAGGATAACTTTCTGGAAAGCTGCCTTCACATTTAAAGGCCAAACTGGGCGCAGTGGTTGTAGCTGATTTTGGATTTCTGTACTTACAGCAAGTATCCAGCAGTAACAGTCCATGCTCGTACAAGACCTTTCAACCACTGTCTTGTATGTCCTTGCTCTAGCAAAGCTGGAAGCACCACCTGAAGCAAAAGCAGCTCTAGGGAAAGTTCACTTACTGGAGCATCACTGGAAACAATGGGAAGAGCAGGAAATCAAACATAAGGAACATTCTAATAGAAATATTTTACACTGAATCCTATTAATATCACCACAATACTAAAATCAATTGAATGCCAAAAAGGAAAACTCTAAATTTTTTGCTAAGCTTTTTCCCTATATACTACCCTTGCAGAGGTTAGGCACTTTGACATATAAGGAATTTAGGAAAAAACGTTGAGAAAGATTATATCTAAGAATATAGTTTGCTTTTATATTTTCCTCTATCATTACTGTTTGAAATATTATTCAGAAATAGAAAAAACTACCATCATTAAAAAAATACTGTTACAGATATTCTTTTACTCCTGAAGCAATGACAATCAGGAATGAGTGTGTTAAAAAAGTAAACACAAAAGGAATTTCATTATCAGAAGGTTGAAATGGGAAGTGTTTTGAGGGCATAAAGCCCCGAACAGTTATCTTTACTGAAGGAATGCAAAATGCTTCTTTTTTCAAGCAGCTTTTCATTTGTCACATTGTATGATGTAGACACATCCTTTACCCTTTACTTCTCTAAGAACAATGAAGATTAGATTAATTGAAAACAAAATAACATAGCAGAAAGGGTCACTTTAATGCTCAGGGAGTGCAAATACACTTTTTCCAGTTATAGAAACACTGAAAATCCCCCATCTTTTTAAAAATAAATGCTCACCTGTAGAGCATAACATTATATGGAAGAAAATTAGGCAGGAGATACTTAATAATGCGTATAGGAAGCCAGAGCATGAGCAGCACAATTGATCCAAAGACAATCTGCAATAAGAGATTAAACAAGTCAGTCCAAATAGTAGAAACAACCAAATCTAGCTTCCCACCCACCTCTGACATGTTCCCTGGGTGTGGTGGGCTAGCCCTGGCTAACAGCTGAATATCTACCCAGCTGCTTACTCATTCCCTCTGCAGCTGAAGGGGAAGGCAAAACACAAGGCAGGCAAGACTGAGACAATGGCAATTAAATAGAGAAAGCACCAAGGATGCAGTCAAAAAAGTAAGAACAATTCAGTCTCTACTTCCCATCAGCAGACAGACAAGCAGCAATTTCCTGGGAAGTCAGGAAGACAAACACCACAACCATGAACACTCCCTCCCTAACCTCCTTTCTCACAGCTCTTACTGCTGAGCATGATTCCATATCCCTTTGGTCAGTTTGGATCAGCTGTTCCAGGTATACCCTTCTCCCAACCTGCAGCTTATGCACTGGAGGTGAGGGAGGAGGGCAGAGCAGCAAAGAAAATGCCTGGGTGCTGTGAAAGCACTGTGCAGCCACAGCCAACAGGCCTGTGTTAGCAAGACTCTTTCAGCTGCCAGTTCAAGGTGCAGAAGGACATTTGCCACCATGAAGAAAATCAATTCCATCCCAGGCAGACCTGTACACTACGATGCCCTCCCCAAATGGGATTGCAGCAGAATAGGCCTGCTGACAGCTAGAGCAATGCCAGAGCTCTTTATTCCCCCTTCCCTGACACTAAGATTATTTATTTTGAATTCCTCTTTTCTAAGTGGCTGACTATTTAGGCAATGTGCTGAAGCATCAAAAGACCTTTCTGTTCCTATTTCATCACATTTCAAATTGACAGAAAGACAGAAACCTAGTAGGGGACACTAAGTGCCTGAAACCAATGCACTTTAATGAATCCTGTTTCCTTAAGGAACCAGATGAAAAATTAAGTGCATTTTCAACACATTTTTATATTTTACACAAATGCATCACTGAAGACTAAAAATGTGAAAAAAATTTGTATTTAATCATGTCAAAAAGAAAAACTGAATCCAATTCTTCCTGAAAATTAAAAGTTTATGTTCTACACAAGACATTTCTTTAAAATACAGAGAATAAACAGAGTTTGAAAGGTGAGATTTATTCTTTGAAATTGTAAATAATTACCATTCTGGGTCCCATATTCTAGCATGAGGCTAGTGAAAGTTTTGAATTAATTAGCTGAGCAAATCAAAAGGTGAAGTTCAAGTAACTGCCCATTCCAACAGTTTGACAACATAAGTGAGACCATGAGCAACCAGTAAATCTTTACTTGTATTTGGGCCACTGAATGTACCACAAAATTTCAGGCAGCTGAAGAATTACAACTATCCAAAGATAAAAAACTCAGAAAGGTGGAAAGGTCAACTCCACTCAGATAATGAAGGGCTCTGTAAGAGAACTAGGATCTGTCTGAGCTTTCACTGCTCAAAGCACTTCAGGTCTAACAATACAGTGTATCAAAGAATGTTTCTGGTGTGTCAGTTTACACAGTTCATGTGACATTTATGTCAAAGAGAGTCTGCAACTCTTGCTTGACTGCCTGCTCAGCAAACCTCAGACAAACAAGCAAAAGGAAAAAACTCTCATTGTTTTCAGTATCCTACAATGATAATTTGGAAACACACATCACTGGCTAGAGCAGCAGAATCCAATCCAAAATTTAGCTAGAAAGCTACTCTCCCCTGCTGCTCTATTTTGGCTAAACTGGACACACAATGTTTACTGCAATAACTATTACGTGATTTACAATATCCGTAATAAGAAACATCTGTTTTCTGAATCCACAAACATTTTCTGTGACTTTGCATATGATACTTGGTTTAGAAGAGACTTCTACAGCCCAACCAACTGCCCCTAAACCACTGTTCTGAGCAGACCCAGATAGACCAGGCTGCTCAGAACCTTATCCAGTTGAGTTTTGAAAATCAGAAGATGCAGATTCTGTTGGCAATCTGTTCCAGTACCAGTTCACTTCCATGGTGAAAATGTTTTTCTTTACATACACAGTTCTGTATATGGAAGCCAGCATATAAAGCTTTATTTCCAAATAAAGTTATTTTTCTGATAAGTCCTTACCACTGATAAGATAAACCTCCTGAGATGTCTATAGATGGGCAAATGAATCATTTCCTGTACAGGATTGAAGTCTGGATCATTCAAATTCCTGAGAAACCATAAGACACCAGGTCTCAATACCTTAAGTAGGAAATAGAAAACAGTATGTGAGGAGAACATAATCTTTGTCTTTATTTTTCATTTTGAACAACTGCTGCAGAAAATAAGTTTTAATGTAATAGGGATATTAGTTGAACAAGATTCACCAAAATTGCACAGAAATAGAACAAAGAAAGTATTATTACAGAGAAGTAGAGAACCTTCTTAAGAGAGCTTAATTTTCAAGTACTGATTGACCTTAAATAATTAAAACATATTTGGATTAACTTGAAGGCAACACTCAGATTTAACAGCTATTTGTAAAGCAAAAATATCTAAGTAAAATATACTCAAAATAATGATTTTTCCACTGTACCAAGTACTAGCATGGCCCTTTTTCTATAAAACTGAATCCAATATACACACAAAAAATGGTACCAGCAATACCCACACATGAAAGACTGAACAGTTCTGTATGTCAGCCTCTAACTGTGCTACATACCAATCTTGTCCTTACAGACTCACCTCTCTTAGCAAAAGGATGAAGGATGCAAAATAGAAGACATAAACCATTCCAACCAACCAGTGCAGAAACATTGTGGTGCCTGGGGCGGACTGAAAGCTCAATTCTCTGTCTTTCAGAGTGGCATCAAACATCTCCTAGAAGAAGGTAGGTAGTAAACAAATATGAATAAAGTTTGGCAAACATCCACAACTACTCATTTTGTTTACCCTAGCTCATATACACTACTAAGCATAATTCAAATGTTTAACACATAAATAGACCGTTTAATTAGAGAAAAAAGGGATTACCTATGATAAGAACAGCAAATAAAGATTAATTTCGGATCAATTTATTTCTTCTGACAGAAAGAACAAATGCGTCAAATCAATCACTAACAGACTCTACATAAGTTATAAATCAATTCAAACAAAGTGGCACTATGATGGAAGCAAATAATTCCTAAGTAAAATTCTATTTCTACTAAGGCTGGAAAAAACTAATTTTTTCCATTTCAAATTTATCACTCAATATTTTTCATGACAGAAAAACTATCCTCAATTCCAAGCAAATGCAGCGAAGCTCTTTTCCAAAAGAGAAAGAGACTGGACAACTTCAAATACAAAGTCATTACCATTTCACATAAAATGGCTAAATAAAGAGGTTTATTCAGCCCATAAGTTTGCCTGTAAGTAAGCTCATTATCACAGTAGTCTTGTAACTGCACTAAAAAGGATTAGGATCTTGTTATTTTAGTAACAGTGTGTTAATTTGTATTTACAAACATAAAACCCCCCAAAATTAGCATAAGGCAGTACCTAAAAACCCATGCCCACTGGAAATGCTGTTTATGAAAACAGAAGAGTGCTGTCAAACTCATATTAACAACTCTCTTCTCACCAGAACTTTTTTTCTTGTTTCAAATATAAACACAATAAAAGTTTTTATTGCATTTGTTTCTGTTCTTACCAAGGAGCATATATCCAACCACCAGCCACAGATGAGAGGAAACACACCAATTTCAACCACTACTAACAAGGAAACCTTCAGGAAAAGAGAGAAAATAACATCTCACTAGTTTAACAAAAATTACTAAGAAAATGATAATGTCAGCTTAAATTAAGAGGGTTTTTCTTCTCAAATAGGATTACCTTGACAACAATATAGCACACTCCTAGCAAACGACGTGATCGCTGGAACTTAACAAGTGCTGCCAAACCCTGAATAGCTTTGTCAAGAAAATGACACTGGAAGACACTTTGTAACAGTCTAATTAATAGCAAACACTGTATTATGTTGCTTTTAGCAACAGGAAATTTTATAAAAGAGAAAAATGAAATAGTAAGCATGTGTTTCATCAGGGTTCTATTTTTAAAACAGGCTGTGACTCCAGAAGTCACGACCTGGTGTGCTGGGTAACACCCCTGAAAAGGCATTTAAAGTAAATAAATAATTATTAATAATATAAGCCTTCTAAAATGAAGTTTTCTCAAGAAATAAATAGTTGTTTCTGAAAACATCTGCAACAAATAAGTAAGTTTAAAAACTGAAGACCTACTTTAAATAGTAGCTTTCCCTTCCCTGCTGTCTAAATCAAATTCTCACCTCTTCCAAGAAAAGCTGGATGCACATGGCACTTTGGGAGTTTGTTTTGGGGTCTTTTTTAGGAGGCAAAACCTACATACTAATCTACTCATGTTTTACATTTGCACTGCACATTGGTGTACTGATGTGGAAAGTTGATGTTAACTTCATGTACTTTTGAACAGAAAACTGCTAACAAAGGTATATTCTTTCAAATTGAAGGTGATGTAAAAAAACACGCAGCTGGAATGTAGCCTTCTTACTTGTGATGAAATAAATTCTTCCAGGATTTTATTTTCTATAACTAAGAGAAAGTAGCTTTCTCTAAAAATGTAATAATGAGAAAGAAATTTTTGCTGCAAACTGTCAGTAATTCAGAGACATAACAAAGAAATTAAACAATCCATATTAAAGAAGTCTGGCAGGATCAAAAATATTTGAATAAATTTCCCATCATACCTCCCAATTCTTCATAATCCCTCCTTTTATAATCTCTCTGCTGTGACTACAGTCCACAGCAGAAGCATAGGGATAGTGAGGAAAAAACAATTGTATGCTCTTCTCCTCAGACAGACCTTCAACCAAGCATAAAAGCCTTTGATTGTGTTGTTAAGTATGTGCAAGTATTAGAAAGCAAGCAGTCACACTGACAACTTCTAAATGTCCAAGAGAACAGAAGAGACCTTTCCTTCTAATTTCACCAAAAGAGCAGAGAAAAATGGTGAGTTAAGTGCACCTGCATCACGTCTGCACCTCCTCAAAGCATTAACCAGAAAAAATATTTACATGTAAATCTGAACTAAGTAACTACTGACAAAAGGATACATGACAAACAATTAGAGTCACTGCTAGAAGGACATATCCCACTATAGTTGTAATCAGGCCTTCAAAGTGAGATGCTTGGACCTGGAGCAAAGAGGAAAAAAGGGGAAAGTTTATCAGTCTCTTAGAAGACTACATCTCATTTTAATGTAATTAAGATAAATTCCAAATTTCAACTTTTCAAGAAGAATGACAAGTTTCTCTAGTTTTTACATATTTTAATAATCTACTATTTTTGTATCTTTATCAAGAGTAGATGTCTACATTTACATTACAACTATTTTCTTCAAACTCAAAACAACCTCAATATATGAAACAAAAAGTACCAGCTTACACTGTTTCATTCACCCCCTAGTTTTCCCTAGTTTTATTATCACCTATTATGAAAATTAGTACACAAATTAAAAACATATACCAGGAACAAGAGGCTGTTAAAAAAAACCTGAAGATACACAGTTTTTACAAACAGTAAGAAACCTCACTTGAGATGTAAATAATGGAGGAAGTGGAAAAGAGTGGGACATTTTTATTCATAGATTCAAAAAGGCTGAAGAACTAGTAAGAAGACATACTCCAAGTTATTTTTGCAACCACAAATAGAAGCTACAAAAATATTGTGATTGAATAAACAATGGCAGTTTCGTTTTCATTTTGAAATTATAAAACAGTACTCACATATTCCTCAAAGCCCAGGCCAACAATGGAGAAGTGACCAATGTGATATGGACAAAATGCTGTATAATGTAAGCAGAAAGGAGAAAAAAAGGCCATGAAAACTGCTAAATGGAGCCTTACTTGCAGGATGAATATTGTAACATGGTATTATTATACTTCTCATAAATTTTATGAAAATATACAAAAATTAATTTCTGTGAAAATAATTGCAATTGTTAGATTTCTATCATTTTACAAGCACTGAAAATCAGATCAGAATTTGCACTTAAGGACTAAAACAATATAAAACTATACACAATAAGAGGATAGTATTTTCCTTCTTCATCTTGCAGTGTGTAAATGAGTTCAATTTCTCAGTGTTATGTACTAGGCTGGTATGTGTCTCAGAATGCTGTAGGAACCTATGCTGTATATTCATTCTTTCCCATCCACTAAAAGACTTCAGTAGCCATTTTACAGCCTGGTGAGATGGGACTTGCTTTAGCAAGGCTTCCGTTCAAGTGCTTTAATTCTTAGAAATACTTAAAATATTGTGAAAAATGCAAGCCCTGCAGAAATTTGCAAAGGGAGGAGGAGGGGGAGAAAGATGACACCCAGTGAAGGGATGAGAAGCAAATGAAAAGTCTTTTACTCTGAATTAATGTACTGAAAACTGTTAATCATTCCTGAGAACTCACTCCTGACAATTCTGTTTCAGGGGAAATGCATCAGAAAACACAGCACTTGCCCATTGTTAGAGACCTGCATATTTGAAACAAAATCAATTTTTTTTAGTTATTTTATCTCACTCTGTTGTTTTCTAACCAAGTTACGAAGCACTACAAAATTCAACATCAATTTGTTGTAGAAGCAGAGGGCACCAGTATAAAGTGAAGGGCTGAAGAAATGGCAAGCTTTTATTTTCACCTATATTGACTTCACTACATCATGGTAGTCCACTATGGGAACAACTACAGACTAAACATTCCCTCAAATGAAAAAAGCATGATGATTTTCTTTCTTCTCATTTCTTTATGATCAACATATAAAAAAAATCCCAACTTCAAAACCCAAGAAGCAAAGAAACAAACCAACAAAAAAAACTACAGGAAAAGATTTAGCAGGATTTTAGCATTGATTACCCTAATCAATGATAAGCTAAGTTTTAATTTATGCCTCTTTCAGGAAAGTCAGCAGCTACTGGGAAGAGCAAACACGTAAAAGATAAAGGGAGGAATTGAGCTCTCCCTGCCCAGTAAGTACAAGAGAAGTGAGATGAGAAAGATCACACTCACAACTCCTACATAGTATCAGATTAATGACTTAAAATTTACATTTTTGACATTTTATGAGAATATAGTGCACAGTTTATCATGTTTTTCAAATAATTTTATTTAAAAGAGATTTTCTAATATAGTCCTTAAAAAAAAAGCACAAAGGAGTACAAACTCCTTTGTGAGTTCTAGAGTGAGCTATAGAAAATATTAATTAAGTTGAAATGAATTAATTTTTCCAAGGAGAATTTCTGGACCACTAATTAAGGTTGCAAATGCTTTCCTTCTGTTTTATTAAGTACCTCCTGTGACATCTGAACACGCAAGTACTATAATTACCAATTACTAGAGACATGGCAGCTGTAAATTAAGTAGTATTACTTAATGGGAAAGATACTAAAAATAGGCTAGAGAGGTACATATTAAATTCCTAGACCTCCTGCTTGCTTAAGAAAGTCATTCTCATCTCTCCTCTATTTGTGAGTTTCCCACTTGGCAAAAACAACTACTTAAAATGCTTCCATATGACAGCCTCATTAATTATCATTACTAATTATTGAATTTTAATCTATGTTTTTAGAAATTTCATGGTTATTATCTACTTGCTAAAAAAGCCTGAATATTATAGCAGCTAAAAACCCGAATTAACTTCTGATAACTACAGATTAAAATAGAATAATTACCAGAAATTATTCAAGTTTTCCAACTCTTATTTGAGAACAGTTATCATTTCTTGTGAATTAAACATATAATGTAGTCATGTTTATTTTCTTTTGATTTGCTGTTGTTTCAGTATCTAGATGCTGAAATCACTGCTTCAGTGCTGTAAAGACTTATCTACAGTACAACTTCAGTTTTTCAACCTCAAACCCTTTTGTCAAGAAAGACCACTGAAAAAACACAAAAGCTACGTAAAAATTCTTTTCTAAACTGATCATTCGGAGCAAGCGAAATTTTGTGGTATTTTTATCTGGTATCTCTTGAAGTGTATAATATGCTTCATTTGTCACTGAAATGCTACAGTCTTGCATACCTCCCTCCCTTTCAGTTTGAGCTCCAAGAATGGATTCTTAACAGAAGAAGTTATATAACTATCTAGTAAAAACTATAAGGAGAAAAAAAAAAATCTTAGGCATTCCTCAAAGTACTGCATTTCCTAGAAAATTAAATTCCATGAGATTCCTCCTTTAATTTAACAATACTAGAAATAAATATTTTCTGTGCTTTGGTTGACATGGTTAAGGTTCTGCTACGTTTCCTATTTTAAATCCATTCACTTAAAGAAATTAAAATGACAAAACTAGAAAATAAGAAATAGTTGCTATTCATATTGTTAGTTCTTTTTTGGTTCTATTTTTAGATGTCACATCTTCATTTTTCTAGAACAGCCTTAAAATAGACCTACACTATCAATTCACAAAGAGGGACCATTTTAAAACCTAAGAGTAAACAATACTTACCAAAGACAAGTATGAAGAGCGTATTTAAAGATACCACCCAAAAGACATGCTCCTGTAAGGAGTATGGGGGAAAGAGGAAGGAATATGACAAGAAAACAGTACATATGTGTTAGTCTTTTAAAAAAGTGACTTGACTTTTGTATCTCAACTTCTTATTTCAACAGTCTATCACCAGAACTCGCACATGTCATGTTAGAGCCAGGAAGTTTGTGGTCTAGCAGAGACTGAAACAGGCAGTTCAGTTTGTGAAAGCACCTGCTAATATTCATGAACATTTATCGAGATAAGTGCACTTACTCTTGCTTACATTTTGTAAAAGTAGGCTTTTATTTTAAAATCAATACAAATAGTTGCATCTTTAAAAAGAATTACATGAAATGTGTGTGGATTTTTTTTTATAAATGAGAAAATGTTCATCTGAACTTTAAACAATTAGTCTTTGCCACAACAAGCGCATTAACAAAACTGATATCTCTGACTCTAGAAATGACAGCACACTGCTATTTTTAGTATTATTTTTAGCTAGGATGTGACCTCAGCCACAAGTACACTGAACTTGTACTTCTTTCAGTATTTAAGGTAAATGATGAATAATATAATTGTAAACCTAAGACATCACATTTTTATCACATTATGAGACATTGATGATCTTGGAGGTCTTTTTCAAACTTAATGATTCTAAGATAGAGTATTTTGAAGATATAAAAAACCAAATAAAGTCAGCTGAAGATCTGAGGTTTTAAAATCTAGTCTACACTAGACGTAGTATTAAGACAAAAAAAATACATCTGAATGAGAACAGTATTTTAATTATAACAAAGACCAAAATACAAGGTTAGAACAGATATATGTTTTGAGTGTGTGTTTTTTAAGATGTCTAGTTTTTATTTACAGTAGAGTAAGTGATTCAAAGTTACCTACATCTTTTAAGAAATTCCACTTTTATGCCATACATACACCTCTCACTATAATTTGAGAAACTCTTAAAAAACTCAGTTTGCTTAAACATGACATCATATGAAACTCTCTTTAAAGAAGTATATATCTATGAAAATAAGGATTCCAAATACAATTATTTATATTAAAATATACAGGTACTTAAAATAATCCTTCTGTAGAAATTCTAGAAGATCAGGACTGCGCTTACCAAGAAAACAAGAGATCCATCAAGTCCAAGCATCTGTGAAGATAAGAAAGTTATTTTTACTTATCAGAAAAATGAAGTAACCTGAATCTAAATAAGCCTCTTTCACATTGACCTTCATTGTAGTCTAATAAAGTCAAAAGCTTTTTTCTGGCTCACCCAACAGTACCAGGACATAAATTCTTAAAGAGAGGAACAAAGTTCTCATTCAACACAATAAATGCAGGTGTTCAAAGGTAGTGATATACATGTGGAACATCTGAATACACATGTATCTATATGTGTTAAACTAAACATATAATCAATTAATTTATTAACTGTTTCTCTCCAAAGCTTTCAAGACTTTGACAAATATTTTGTATTTATAAAATATTGTAGATATTAAATGGCTATTTAAGTACATGTTTAATCAACTCAACATTTAAACACAAGAGCAAAATTTTGTTTTATCCTACTTGCTAAATATCAGTTTATGCTGCACTGAGAAAAGTTAGTATTTTATCCTCAATGGATAAAAATCCTGCTAACAGGATAATTTGCTACACTGTACATTATTAACTTTTGAACAGAATTGTTTTACAGCTAGGGAAGATGGGAAACAAATTCTTCATCACCCAGCACAATTGTAAGGGGAAGCATCCACAGAGCAGCCAAAAATATAGCATCTATTAAAAAAAAAAAAAAATCTCCTTTCCCCCCACTTTGAGTGCATCTTACTATTTCAATCCAGACACTCCTACTCCACAATTACCGCTGTAAAGTTCCATGTTCAAGGCTCTTTTGTACGAGGACTTTGCACTAAGTTCCAAGATATAAGAGTAGCACATATTTTACAAATCAAACCAAGATGCAAAAATGTTTGAAAATTCAGAAAACTTGCATGGTATTTTTACAAGATGACATTAATACAAGAGCCTACCCCAATTTTGATACTAAATATCAACTACACAACTATTGCCTGGGTCAGCACATAGCAATGGAAGTGGTTATGAGAGTATGCTGAAATTGACTTCTATATTCATGGAGAGACAACAAAGTATCAGTTAGGAATATATCAGCACTTTCTAGCAAATAAATTTGGTTCAGAAATACAACACTTCCATCCTGAAATAAACAACTGAATGGTCCAGGAACTTGAATTTATGTAGGTCCTTTTCCATGAGGTAACTTTCAAAACACACTAAAGCTTTCAGTAGATACAAAACAAATATCAAGATGTGCCACTCATGATGAAAACTGTATTTCTGCTATACCAACAGCCTAGCAGTGATGCTGATAAATCTCATGAAGCTGCTGCATGTACCTGCAGGCAGATTTTGCTGCATGTGGTGAGCTTTGAACTCAGACACTGGCTACTTCTAGACCAGCTAGCAAAATCTAATTCTTGAGTTTCTACATTACTCCATGATTACAGTGCACATGCATGTTATGCTTTAGTTATGGAATTTGTGATCTATAAACAATACAGAAAACATGCTATATTAAAATGTTCCATCAATTTTAGAGAAATACATTTGCTTTTTGCAAAGAAATCGAAACTTCCATTTCACTTTTCTTTAGTCTAATGCTTTCACAAATACAAAAATTAAGCATTAAATTACATCTAATGCAACATCTGTGCGCTCCTAATCAGGCCCAGTGTGCTCAAAGCAAGCTTCAAGTCAGTTTTACACCTCACAAGTGGAACACTTCAGAAAAGACTACTGTAAAAACATGTTTTAAGCTGCTACTATACTTAAAATCAAAGAAATGCTCTCTTTGATGGTTAAGAAGTAACACAGTAACATTTTGTTTATAATGTAACAACTTTTCTGGGTCACTACAGGCTCTTACAAAAGAATCATTTCCAAACTTATCCCATATGCATTTTAATACAGAAATACTACAAATAATTTCAAGTATGAGCCTGAATTATTAAATTTAAGGAAGTGATTCTTACTCACTCGCTCCCAAGTAAGCTCTTCTGCTGCTCGATCCCATTCCAAAGCATTCCAGTTCATGTCATCTGAGGAGACAGTGGCCATTTTTACAGCTGTTAGATCACTCAAAACAAGATGTAAGCATTCCACATTATGTAACAAAAAGACCTGAGTGCATAATATTCATCTTGTAACTGCTGAAAGCTTTTCAGCAAGCAGATGCTTCAGCACTCAAAATGCATGAAATTTGCAAAGCCAAGATAAATAAGCTGAAGCGAGAATTTACACAGCTTCCTTCAATTACAACAGTTCTATATTCAATTAATTTACTTTAAATAAGAGCTAGAACATTAATGTTTTGAGTCACCTGTTACCTTGTGCTCCATTGTTTGCATCTGCTGCATCTTCTACTACAGCATCCTCTTCATCTTCGTTATCTTCCTCCTCTTCATCTACTTGTTCCTCTTGAATTTCAGGGTTCTCACCTACAACTACGTTCTCAGCAGCTGGGTTGGCAGGTTGATCAAGCACAGCATTTTCAACACCTCCATTTACAGCACCCTGAGCCTGCAGAAACAGGATTAAGTACTTGGTTAAATTGACCAAGCTCTCTTTTATCTTTTATCCTGTATATATACAAAATTGAACAGTATTAAAAAAAAGTCAATAATGCATTTTCTAGATAAGAATTACACGAAGGACCACTAAACCTTTAAAAACAGGAAAAGAAAAACTCAGAAAACTTTACAGAGTAGCTGAGGTAGGAAAGGGCTTCTAGACATCATCTAGCCAACCCAAGGAACCAAAGTAGGGTCAGCTATGGAAGGCTCAGTGCTGTTTCCTCTTGGCTTTTGAGCCACCTTTTCCTGAGGTGGAAACTTTGCAACCTCTCTGAGCAACTTGCTCCAGTAGGTGATAACAGTAGTAGCATTTA